>JAHZNB010007160.1:0-12962 GCA_027744295.1 Callyntrura guangdongensis | reverse complement strand
TAGTGTATGACATTTCACAATCTCACACTTTTCATCCTGCCAGGACAACATCATTCTCGTTAATAACAATTTTGTATATTAATCCACAAGGCCATCCGTTTCTTAGCGTGCAGACGGAACACAGGCTCATAATCGTTGATGTGCTGTGTTAACTATATTATATTCAATAAATCAGCTTGTAACTCACATGCATTCAAGCAAACAACTGACGAAATGTATAATAAATAATGAAGTTATAACTACACGGTGTATGCTACCTACCCACCTTTTGCTTTTGTCCTTCATTAAATTCATACACAGAAAGTCCTTTTAAATTTCGGGATTACTAACCAGTCAGGATTTGGGTGTAAACCGTGTTCTATCGAGGCAGAATCGCGTAGTCGTTATTTCCATCGTTCGTCAGCTATTAGATTAAAAAGGGAAGGCATCAAACGCGTGCATGCATAAATTTTACTGCATTCAGATACTAACCATTGCAGCTTGAAAGCAAGACATCTTTGAATTTTCTCTTCTGGTTGCCACTAAACTACGACTAAAATAACGACAATGATGGTGAGGGTGCGTGAGTGAATGTCTTTAAAAAGCGTGAGCATGTAAAAATGCATCTTGTGTACGCCTATTTGTAACAATGTATTTATAGCAGTTCTATTTGTTTAACGCTAACGCTATTGTATCTACCCTAATACTCATTTTTGTACGTCTTGAAATAGGCAATAATAATAATAGCAAACAGGAAACAACAACAGCAACAACAACAAAAGGGCTTCCCCTCATTCTTTCCCCCGTTTTGACCTTTTTTGCATGAAAAGGGTGTTTGCAGCCAGTAGTGTTATTGGATGAAGAAGACGTTTATGATAAAAAATGAAAAAGCTGCTAATAATTTTTCTGACGACGACATAAATGCTTACAAGATAAGTATGGGGGATGTGCATAGTATGTAAAAGTAATGTATGCTAAAGTTTGTATAAGATATGTGCAAAGTGCAGAGCAGAGGTATGCGTACGACAAACGATATAACACAAATAAACCATGTAAACCAATCTCACAGGAAGTAGCGAAAAAGAGTTGAAATATCAAGGAAATGAAATCAATATAGCAGGAAAACAAAATGGGCACTTAAACTTGCTTACATAGAAGATTTGGTCAAAATCGTTCCAAAGAATCTTTAGATATGTGTATCTTAAATCTTAGATACACTTATCTGACCTTTGACCGCGATTGCAAGGGGGGGCAAATTTTAGCCCACTTACACAAGACTCCATATAAGGCACCTTTATACAAAGATTGGTCCAAATTGCCCAGTAGGAACGCTTGTGAGTTAAACATTTTTTTTCCTAATGACCTTTGACCTCGATGACATACGAGGTCACCTTTCAGCCACCTTTAGAAGGTGTAATAAGATGCCTCAATACGAAATTTGATCGGATCATTGGTTGCCGATATATTTATCACCCCAAAGTTTAAAAAATGGACATGCTCTTATATTTTAACGACTTTTAACGGTTTGTAATTAATAGTTGACATTTAAAATTCGGTCACTGCAACTAGATCGTATAGGCTACCGATTGGTGAAAAAATAATTTCAAAATTACTCTCTGCTCTCGAAATATCGCAGGGGCAGAAGGACAGACGGACAAACTGATCGCAATAACTAGCTCATGCGTCGCTACTTAATAATAAGTATAAGTATGCATAAGCCTGTAAGAGAAAAGAGTAATAATGGATACATTACTAATGGCCTGGTTGTTCCAGTTTACTTGAAAATTACATCCATCCTCCATCCATTCATTCTCGAGAAAACCTTGCCAGGCAGCAGCACACATGCAATAATAATGTGAGTGATGCATGTGTATCCTTTTATTAGCATCAGCCAAATAGGAACACGATGATCATGATGACTCATGATGACGACGACAAACGATGAGAAGAGCAGATAGCTAAATGTGTGTTAGTATAATATGCATAGAAACTATTGTGAGTAGCCTAGCCTATAAAATGTACAGAAACATAAAACATGCACATGCAATCCAAAAGAAGAATGAAAACCCGATGATGTTGATGATGATACATTATTAGCTATTTCTATTACGGGGTGAAGTATGCAGTGCTGCTTTCATTTTCCCTTTTACTAGGAGTGGTAGAGAAATAGAAAGTTTGTAACATTCACTATGGTTTTTGTTTCGTTTTGTACAACAGTTAGTTAAAATAGGCACGCACAGATAGACCTAAAGATAGGTATATAAAAGCACAGATAAAACACGTTTAGTTGCTATTTTTAATGTTATTAGTTATCAGGGATGCCTGAGAATTCACATGGTTACATGCGGTACGAAGCGTGGTCGTAATATGATACCAGTCGTTCCATCACAAGTTTATGAACGTGGGCTTCTGCTGCCCGGCCAGGACATAAAAAAGTAGTAGTCTTGAAACATGCATATTATCTTGGGCTATTGTGCTGCGGGGATTTTACTGGGTAAAAAAAGAGAGAATACTTAAAACGGTGGTAGAGTATCCACACGGTTTTTTTTGCGTTTCAACAACGTTGCAGATGCCACAAGCGCAGGTTATTCTTATGTTTTGTGCAGCAACAGCAAGGAAAAAGTGTCTTTTTATCTCATGGTGTTTCGTACTTTCACAAGTGAACTTATGATAGAGTTATTATTAGTTAGCGCAACTGCAGTCCCTTTACGGTAATTAAGAACTCGCTGAAGAAAGGACGGTAAGGAAACAGTTAGATGATTTGATTTTCACCCAATTCTTTTGGTTAGTCCACGAACCAATTTTGCAAAATGTATTATATTTATACTAGTTATGGGTTGTGTAAGAACTGCTGATGAGATAGCGAAATCATGCATGACTTACGCGATGAAAGAATGGCTGAGTGGAAATTCAATATGAGGTGCATCATCACATCACTATCACGTAGCTTTATAAAAAAAAACATTGGATAGATGGACTACCAGTGTGACAAAATAGTGAAAGAAAAAAGTGAAACACTGAAATATATTCAGGTAAATTGAAAAATGTGTAAGCAGCGTAGGATAGAATCAGTAACGAAAAAGGAAACGTATTTCTTTCCTTTCTCATTGCTCTATACAACGCTATAATATTTGTATACCTTGTGGGTAGATTCATTTATGTATCTTATCCTACCAAATATTGATGTTGCTGCTGCCAATGTTTCCAATACGGATAAGAATACTATTTTATCTATATTATATCTAGTGCTCAATAAATTGGATTTTCTTATGTACTGATAATACAAATACTAATTTATATGCTTTACATGAAGGTAGAGACATAGCCCGTGTATCATGAAATGGGTATTCCTGTTTCCATAGATATAAAGTTCGTTATTTCAGATAATATCTAATCTAACACGTAGCTAGCAGAATAATAGCCTTGTGTTGTAAAATTACACTTTTTTTACCTTTTTGATTCCTAATCATATCCTTAATCCTGAGCACCAAATCGACATGAATGGATCTTTAACATGAAAGATCAATTTTGAATGAAAATTGCGAGTATGAAAAGTTTACTTACTCTTACATGGTAATTAACAAAAGAAAAAGTTGTAATTTCAATGTCACCCTGGTTTAATATACCGACTTGATTACATGCAATATCATAAAGAATAAAATACTTCCGTATGTATTGGGTGGGGTTGCGTAAAAGGATGTCCAACTGGTTCCACAGTAGAATAAAAATGGAATGCAATAACGATAAATAAAGTGTTTCATTGCTACTTTCTTCTTTTTAACAATAAAGAACTACATTCTGCATGACATGCTACACTTAAAATTACACACAAAACCTCGCTTTATTATTATTATTACTTTGCAACGCCTCTTCTCAAATAACATAACAAAACTCTCAAACTAACAAAGGGCGTGATCATGTAAGCTATAAAGGGAAATTTCTACGATATGAAAGGAAGTCGAATATGCTGTTTTATGTCACTACTTTTCAATTTTAAATCAGTTAGTTTAAATATTATTTGTTTCTACGAACGATACTTAAGTGCCACGAGGCTTTTGATAAACACGCTATTAAATTATGTATTAGTGATGCATAAAGCATAACTAAAGGAAAATGCCTACTTGGATACATAACAGAAATGCGCGTACCTATCTGCCTGCGTGTTTGAAATGTAGGGAATAATTGTTTCAGGCTTTAAGTCTTTGTTGTTTGAAGTGGCGCATGGCACAGTCGAGGACAAAAAGGAAATACCTAAGTACAAATTGTACCTAAATTCAGTGAAAGCGCTCATTATTATACTTTTCCATGAAATTTTCATTTTGTCTGTTTTGTTCCCTTTTCTTGGAGAGAGCGCTGCTTATAAAAAACAGAGTTCCACTTTTAGTTTGCTCGTGGCTCAAACAAATAGAAGTGGCGCCATTAACAAGATTGTTTGAGTAAGAGGAAAAAGTAATGAGAAATTGTTTTCAAGGAGATACATTACGGAGAGCCTATTTTTCAATTCAACATTATAACGAGTTCTTACCGTGATTTTGTCTTTAACGCTACAATGGTTATTGCATAATTAAATTAGAATGTAGTTACACAAGCTGCTGATTACTTTACCACTTCAGATTTTTTAAGAAGAATACATTGTTTTCAGACTCATTTATAAAAAAAAGTTTGTTACAGTCAACTTTATTTACGCCCATCGTTTAGCATTTCAAATGTAAGACGTTGATTGTATAACAGATCAATTACGTCTTGATTGTGGCTCTGTGGAATTGGAACAGAAGGGAGTGAATTATATTCTGCGATGCTAACGATGTGATAGGTAGTTTTCACATTTTCACTTTCACCCAGCTCATCACTCCATGCTTCTGTTCAATAATGAATTAAAAATTTATATTCATTGCTTTGATGATGCTGAGATAAACCTGCATGAAAATGATGACGGCGAATTTGAGAGATAATAGGAAATGTATCATGTCCCAAAGTAAATCACTTATAATTTGATATACTTGTGAGTAAATACAAGCTTACCATGAAAAAATCAGTCAGTTTTGACTAAAAGCTTGTATGTACGTTTGTTGTTAAAGTGGGAATACCAGAGTTAACTTAGCCAAATTTGCATTTTTGGAAATTCGTAACTTGTCTTGCTAAAACATTGTCTGTTTCCATTTCTATTTATTTTAATGTAGCCAAAGCTAGACATTGCCTTTCTCGGCACTCTGCACTTCAATAAATATAATGAAGGCAAACCGCCTCGGCTTTGTTTTCTTAAACAATTTAGTTTTATAACACAATTTTGTGTTTGCTTTATAACACAAATATTAGAAAGCATTTAAATTTACTGTGAAACTTTTCCCTGTAACTTGCTACTCTGCGAAAAAAAGAAAGACGTCACTATTATCATACAAGTATTTGCATTTCTACCCAATGTTTGCATACTTACGTGGACTTGTGCAGAGGCATCAAGTAAGATATAGAAATCAAATACTGAGCAAATAATATTCAAAACTGAGGAAACTTGGAGGCGCACATTTTCGTTTTTATTTTACTTAAACAAACGTTTCAGCCGCATTCGAAACGTTCGTTTCAACCAATGTCTATAGTATAGAACTCCTTTTCCTCACTTTTTCTATGATCAGTTTAAGCAACCTTTTCACTTTTTTTTCTCGTATGAGCCATTTTCCACATGAGGACTTTTCCGTTTTTTCTACTTTCCTCACGGAACAATGATTTTTTGGTTACAATTTTTCACAGAATGATTTACTGCCAAAACTTTTGCAAATAAACCACATGAATTACACAAAAAGTGTAAATACCAAACCAACTACTAACTAAAGTAAACTAAACAGAAATCTATCTACAGTTCGACTTTTTGCGTAATGTCACATATTGTTGCTGCTTCGACATATATTAGATTTTATGAAATGATTCATGCTATTTAGTCGTTTGTACAATATTTGAGTTGAATACGAAAGCTGGTGTGTTTATTTGGTGGGATTGGATAACACTTAATTGTGATTGAGTTACTAGCAGTATAATAAATTCATTCGCAGAAATCTCGCGCCTGTATTTCTAATATGTACTGAGGTTTGGATTATAACCTTGGACATTTCAATTATTCACCTGTTTGTTATTGTCTGCATTGATTGGTTGTTTCAAAAGTTGTTTCAAAAATTTCAATGATTTTTGTAAAAAAAATGACCACCACTTTTGAAACAACCAATCAATGCAGACAATAACAAACAGGTGAATAATTGAAATGTCCAAGGTTATAATCCAAACCTCAGTATGTAGACAATTTTTAATTTTAGAGCTGATTTTCCAAAACTTTCACTGTTTTAATGACAGACATCCCACGAACATAGACTCGGACAGAAAGACTTCGTGAACAAATGTACCTAGATTTGGTTTATTCATTTAATCTGCCTCCTTTTAACAAAGAAAAAATAGAATCTTCAAAAGAAGACTTCATTTGACAATATTCCATCTGAATCCGAGTCAACATAATCCCAACATGATAAGTAACTTAAAATTGGATTGTATGAATAGAAGCAAGAATCTCATTTGTGATGATGTCTATTTTTTTCTTTATGCAAGTTGCCAATATTAATTAAAGTTAGTGTTTTAATCTTATATAAAAAAAACAGAAAGGATTGCTAATTTCTCCTTTCCATCATATTCACACTTTGTATATTGGGCCTGGAAAATCAGAACATCTGATCATCAGCATTGTAATATTTTAGCTGTTTTAAAACAATTTGATGCTTGAAATGTTAGTTAAAATAAGTATTAGGATGTCTACAAAAAAACTTATCATCAGAAAAGCATAAGATAACACTTTTAATAAGAAAAATCAATCAAGCACATGGCTTGATTACTTTCTTGAAGGGGTTTAGTCTGTGTTTAGTCGAAACAAAATATTTACATGAAAATTATTATTAGTCGACATTTATTTGTTAATCGCTCTATTTACAAGGTAAAAGATCCAAGTAGATTCAGTATATACTGGAATTGCTATAATTCAGAATATCGAAATGGAAGACAAATGTTTACATTTTGCAATAGTTTTTAGACTATCTGTTACTGTAGTTGCGTAACTCAAAACCTGAAAGCTTGCTCTCTTTTATCATTGCTGGGTTTGTCTTATTGCCTGTTCTTCAATCAAACTTCATGGTGAACATTTATTAATAACTTTAAATTTTAATAATTTTTATTCAACCTTTTCTTACTAAAGGTGTGATATATTTTGAAAATTTTAATATTTTAGATTTGAAGAACATCTAGATTATTTATCGTTTGTACTAATTTGTAAACATTGATATCTACATGAATATGGATTTTACAAGAAACGGCGATTATAAGTTCATAGTTGACAACGGGTAGCTAGAATATTTACGAAAGTTACAAAGTAGCAATTGTTACGTAGAAGAAAATTCTTTGTCGTGTAATATCACAAGTGTAAAGAAAGAGGAATTTGTGCACCAGAGTCAAGGTTAACAACGATGATAACTCAGTGAAAGTTATGAAACCCCATTAAGCTGTTCAACTAATTCAACTAATTTCGACTAATAAATTTCAACTATAAGTGTTCCGATAAAAATATTCACATAATCACAATAAATTCGACAAACAGTTTTCATGTAAGTATTACAAGAATAAAAAGTCCGTCTTGGAAATTCTTATTCTTGGCTCCCTTTGACATCTCAATCCCTTACAGGAAGAATGATTTTCTCTACAGAATACTTTCTGTAGTTTATTATCAGAGGCTGGAGCACATTCAAGTGATTACTTTAAAAATTGATTGCTATGCGCTTTCACATCATCCTGATTACGATCTTCTTTAATATAATAAATTGCTTTTCTACCAACGCGGAAATAATCTTCATACACCACCACCGCCGATGAGTCCTCATCTTTTACATGTAGAAAGTTTATTAGCCTCATTCACATCTCTAGTATTATTTATTACACAGTATATGCTCACACACAAAGAATATAAAATTAAGCGTAGATATATGGATTCATTTACTATTATATTGTAAAACCCATCATCTTTTTTCAATCTCGTCTTCTCCGAAAAATAGTAAGCCTTGCAAAAATGGTTATCACAATATACTTCCCTATACTATATTATTTAACTAATAAAGTGGTAACCTGTGGTAAATAATATCATGTAAGATATTATATCAAATAATAGCTTTTCTTTATACTTCCGTGTTTTCTCTGTATGTCTACCAATGGCAATCCTGATTCAACAACCTACGTAAAAATTGTTTCCGCATTTATTAATTTTTTTGCCAATCATAATGCCTGGTCAAAGCATTATCAAAAAGAGTATATTATCAGCTTCTTTTATAACGCTTCTTCATCAATCCACGATTAATTTTATCAAAACCGGAATTTATTATTGTAAATCCTCTTAACACTCCAAACTTTCTCCAATTTCCAATTATAGTCAAATCTTTTCTTCCGAAATGTGAAAGGATATTCTATTACGTAGAATGTGCGAGTGACGTAAAGGAAGCGGCGGTACAGAACAATACTCTCTTTTGTGTTTGCTAGTACCTGTAAAACGGGATAGCTGCCCAGAAAGAAAGCAATTTTGCCCACTTTAGTGTTTAATAAGAAGCGTAATAATTCTTACCCTATGATGTAGGCGCTGAAACAAGATAGGGTTATTTATTTATGAAAAGCAACACGACAGAATGTTATTATTTACGCTTACCGCTATCTTTATGTGACAGCACTCTGTATGCTAGTTCACTACTAACTACTTGCTGTTAATTATTTCTACCCGTACCAAACTCCTTTTTTTGACATGCCACAAAAGCTGTCAATTGACGTAAACAACAACCCTGTATGCTGTCTAATGTCAACGGTGACTGTGAGTCTATACTGCCTCTGCTACTGGTTTTGCGAAATTGAGCACCCACACGATTCTGACTGGCTTTTGTTTTAAGTTATTTTTCAATAATAATAATAATAAGCATAGAAAGTAGTATTAATAATAATATTGAAGAGCATTGTTGTTCTTGTCAGTGTTTTCGTTCCCTGTTAACTTCAAACTGATATAATGTGCAGGCTTTGTATTTGTTGTATGCGAACCACGTTTGTTTGCTTTCTCCCTGTCCTTTTTGCGCGTTTTTTTCCTCAAAAACTGTGCACTTATATTTTTGACAGCAGATCCTTTTAGGTTTTATCATCTTTTACTGAAATGGAACAAATGCAAAAAGAAAGAACGAAAGCAAAAATAACAGATAGAAATGGATGAAGATGATAGGAGAGGAGAAAGAAGGGAGCGAGAGAGTAAACAGCACGACAACAGTCTACTCCATGAATTGGCAACAGATCAACAAAAAATTACCCTTGACACTACAGCTCTCTCTCTCTCTCCCTCTCTTTCTCTTTTACTTTTTCATAGATTTATGTGCCTATATACCATGCCTTTTTCCAAATTCTCTTGCCTGTTACACTGCTGTGGAAGCTTGAAAAAATTCAGAAGTCTGCTTGCATTTTACCAAATGTCACTTCACATATATGATAGTAATCATGGCGCAGAAAAGGATTCCATTTTTATGTGTGTAGCCTCTCTGGTGCAAAACAATTGTCCCTTGCGCCCAAACACATACAAAAACACATGTACACACTCAGACGCCGCAATACGGCAAAGTACCGTCCTTCTCTAACTTTCTCTTTTCGCATTTTTCGTTACTTCTGTGGTGTGCGGTAAGGAAAGCCCGCATTTTCTTACACAAACATGTTGTCAATTCTCTCTACTGTCTTGTCGTCCTAATGCGCAAATATGCATAGATAGCTAGAAAATGCAAATGCTTCTATGCTTAAATAAGTTATCCCTAAGAGCAACCATTCTCCTGCTTATCCCCTTGTGTATATACATTACGACAAAACAGGGACTCAAGTGATGATTATGAATTTGATAAAAAGAACCCTATTCATTCCTTGCTTGCTTCAAATACACTCCAATTTAGAAAAAAGACGCAGTAGCCCACTTCTGTCGCCAACTGTAAAAGATGATGGCTCTCGTTTTCATTCATTCAATTAATAAGTGGCTCATTGAGGCATAGTATCCTTTTTTACCAACAAAAACGGAACTGCTATTCATTTTCCCCACTTTTCTCCCAAAAAACTACAAGTTTTTATATAAGCGCCTGCCAAAATTATGCAGTCTTCCTGGTAAACATAATAAAGAAACAACTTGCCTTTTTACCCAGTTATAATTTTGTGATCCGATCCTGATGAGTAGCCACGCATACAGCTACATAAACAGTAATTGAAGGAGATTTTCCCAGAGATGATATGATAACAACCTGACTCATATGACAAGGCATTTATTACACCTGTAACCTTGTTTTTTAAGTAAAAATTCTGTTGGAAGGTAAAAAAAACTACAGAGAAAATTTATGATGTACATTATATGATGCATACCTTTCCTGTCACTTTACAACCACCACGTTTATTCTATTACACGATGGATTTCTATTAGCACAGGAGGAAAGGAGGCGGTATCTTGGTGTGCAGTATAGTTTTCTGGCAGTGATGATACAACTGTTACTGCTGATAGGTATTTAACGTTTCAAATTCTACATTTTCGTTTGTATGGTTAGAAAATGGTGTAGGTTTTTAATATTTACGATGCAGAGTAAGTTGGTTACCACAATATTGTAAAACGCAAGAAGTAAAAGAAACTATTTGAAGCAGTTTTATACCCTCAGCTAAGAACTGACTGTGTGGCACCATTCATAAATTCAATATAATGCCGCATTAATAATTTAGCTTTTAGCTGAGAACGGCAATCTTTGTAAGGAGGATTTTTTTTCATCTGCTTATACACAATCTGAAACTATGCACCTTCTCATTTTTCATACGTAGGTAGCTATTCTGGTTCAGCTCCCTGCCTTTCAAATTTATTAAGAAGATGTTGGGAAATATATCAAGGAAAAAGCGCACATGTACAAACTTGCTGGTATCTGAGGAGGATATCGTGCTACATGGAGCACGAACTAAATTTTTTGACCATACCCTGGAGATGTATTATTACCTTCATCATCATCCCATTAGGCGATATTACGAATGAATGTGGTATGAATTCATTCATTCTAACAACATCACATGAAAAAATGAAAATGCATTTTGAAAATTACCCAACCGGAATTGAGCCAAGAAACACGTAAATTCTCACACATGTCGTTCAAGAAACTACTACACATCCAAAAAAGACAGACTATTTTGTGTGCATCGTTATTTTGTTGTACCCGCAACACTTTCTTGTAATTTTTACTAAAAAACACACAACATCTAGTTGTATATTCGACTAAAACAACATTAAGGAATAGTATGATAGTAACCATCAACCATATCATAAAATATCGTGTTTCATACAAGAACGTAAATGAACGTAAGCAAGTATCGCGGCGCTCTCTTTCCCTGCTAATCAGCCTAACAGCTTAAAATAACCGTAATTCGACAAAACAAGCAATCTCAGAAGATTGTCTCTGAAACAACCAATTTTACAAAATCTCTGCTTAATACGCCAATTTGCTTTTAAAGAGAAACCTTCCGGCAAATACAGAATTACAGGGACTGACAGACACACCGTATAACAAAATACTTGTATGACATTCTGCTACGGCAAATGTATCACCCTTTAATCTGTGGGGAATGTTAACATATGAGGTCTTCCGGTAGTATGGTAGCGTGCTTGAAACGCTCTAGCAGAGCAAAAGTTGCTGGTTTATAAAATAAATATCCCTGAAATTTCACGGCCCGTTTGGCTTCCTTTATTGCAAGTAGGAGAATGTCATGTTTTGTTACATCTCTTCAACAACACAAGGAGTGGTAAAACACGAATAAAGTGGGAAACGGGGTATAATACTTTAAAATGTACAAACTTGACACAGGAAGAGTAAAGCATACCAACACCAGGACGGTAGTCGTTTATATTACCTACCTATTGCTGTAAACGATTCCACTGTCGAGTGTCTACTAGACTGACTGGGTGACCTGGTAATCTCACTTTTTTCTCTCCATCCAACCATCCGTTCTAACGAAGTGTACATGATATTTGCACGTACATACTCGAGTTTTTCCTTAATCTTGGATTTTTATCGCATGCCTGTACATCTTCTTTGAGTATACATGGCTGCGGCTGATGAAGAAGATGATAGGCGGTGTGGCTCTTAGGTTCAACATAGCAACTACTACTACTGCTCCTGTTGAGGAAACATCAGTGGTGTTAGTTCAGTTTTGAATAAATGCCTACACAACTTTCTGTCTCTTCCTTTTCAACATTTTTTCGGCACATCCTAAGAAAAGGCAATAAACTAATAGGTAGCTGTAGGTAAACCACGTAGGGTGGTAGGCATGCAATTTTCCAGTAGAACAAGTGTACAAAAAGTTTTTGAAAATCATACAAAGAAAATCAGGTTGACTGGCAAACTCACTTTTCCATTCTCCTGTTTTCTTTACGGGAATCAAGATGCACGTACCTATTTGTATTATGCCTGGGAGAGTATGCCAATTCAACGCGGCTGCTACCACTACTACTACGGCATTGTTGTGTAAATTTAAGTGTCTCTGGGTAAAGAGAAACTGGTAGAGCGACAGCCAGCCACTTGCTGTCATGACGAACGCACGACAATGGACATGGAGAAGCCAAACGGAACTAGCCTGTCGCACAATTACAAGACCACTACTACCGTCACTGTCGTCGGTGAAACTTACTTTCTTTCTAGTTTATTATCTGTTTTATTGTGTACATTAGAGAGACTTGCTTACACTGTGTAAATCCAGCTACGGGCAAACCAGACAAAAACTTTTTCCGTATTTAAATCCTTTAAAAGTGTCCTTTATTTATAGTCGGCTTAATAGAGCAAAATAGAGTACAGGAGAGAAAAAAGGAAAGAAAAGTGAATGTTAGTTCAAGTATGGAATTGGTTTAAGAATGTCACTGGTTTTTTTTTTTGGGGGGGGGG
>JAHZNB010007159.1:0-17383 GCA_027744295.1 Callyntrura guangdongensis | reverse complement strand
TGATTCGTTCACATACTGAAGCTCAAAGTGATCTGATAAACTAGACCACATAGGCAGTTTCTTAACTTTAGCTTCCCTGCTAATAATACAAGTGTAAAAAGTAAGTATTCCTAAAATCATCCGAGCTGATAGGGTACAAACGATGGCAATGTGGATTTTGTCAATCAGCTAAAGTTTAAGTGTTTTAAAGATTCGGTGCGTATTTTACACATGCTCAAGCTATCGCTAAAATTGTAGTCGGTTTCAATTCCTTATTTACGGAATTCTATATTTTTTTATTTAAAAAAGTATTAACACATTTAAATGGCATGCTTATCTCTACACGAACGGTGTAACAATAACGTCTGTTGGAGTTTCTTTGAATGTGTCAATTAGCGGTGTTGTAATTTATATTTATGAACTGGAAAATCCCATGAGATCCCTTCAAACAAAGCTTATTAAGGAACTCATTATTTAATGAACACACAATACATGCATACAGACATGCATCGAATCAAGTAATTTACTTTTTTTTACTGTGGTTCATTGTCATATTAACAATTATGATTATCATTATTAATACGGTCGTCGTCGTCATCATCACATCACCAAAACTGTTGGCCACAAACAAACATTTCCCTAATCAGTGTCATTCCCTCCATTATTCAAATGGTAATTAAGCCATTTAAAATAAAATCTAATTAAAGTTGGCTACTTTTCATTAAAAACGATACAATGATTTTGTGACATCAACGCCACGTCGAGAGGGAGCGATAATATTATGCTTCCGTTTTTTTCGCTCGCTCGCAAGGAAACAGGTATATACACACGCATCCTATCTACTTCTGAACGACCATTTTTTTCACGAAAGGCAGAAATATGCACAATGCACATGAACAGCAAGGTAAAAGGCAATGAAATGATGACGATAAGTATAAATAGACATTTTATCTGGTTTGCAGTTTACTACTATTTCAATTTTGATATTTCTTTTACACGAGTATCACGCCATTTAAAAAACCGTACACCTTGACTACGCTTTCCTTGCATTGCATGCACTTGAAACGTTTCTGTCCTGTCATTCATGAGTACTTTAGGAAAAAACAATGACTCTTTTTCACCTGACACATTGCATGGTCCCAAATTATGTACCTGTAGTTTGTAGTAGGAACTAGGAACGTTCCAAGCAAGCTACCATAAATCTTTCAATAGTTTTTAGCTGCGTAACAAAAGAGTGAACAAACGGTCATCAAATTATCATCATAATATTATTATCGTCGTCACTGTCATCCTCATCATCATCATCGTGGTTTTTGGCTGCATGGTTGCTTGACTATATGACGTGTCGTCGGTGACAGCGAACCAGAGAGAAAGAGAAGGTGCGTGCATGAAAAAAGTTTTTAATTTAATTGTTGGAAAATATAATGGATGAGAGATAATGTGTTCAAAAACTAAGTGTTGACGGTTTGATGATTTGATTGTGATGATATTGCTTACTTACTACTGCTGACTTCATTGTGTATCATTATACTCGTCTATAATAGGTATATTTACTCACTGTAACTACTCCTAAACAGAAATGTTTTTTTTTCAGTGACTGACGTGTAAATATTTTGTCTATGGGCATGAATAATATATGCATGCACACACACACACGTACAATATTTCTTTTTTTATCAGACTTGGATGCTGCTACTTTGGTATTTTACAATGCTTAACACAAAATTCTGTCATATCATCACCATCACCATCATTACTGTTATGATTATTATAGCTATGTGTAGTAGGAAAGGTAACATCAAGTAGCATATGAGCAGTAAGGAACGCAAATTGTGTTTATATTGCAGCTGCTTTTTTTCAGCTAGCCAAAAACTGAAATGTCTGTCTATATGGTGATAAAAATGTAAATGTCTGTTTTGTAAGTTATATTGCACGCTTGAAAAAATAATGGAATGAAAAAACTGTGTTGGTGGTTTGGATGTCCGCTGTAATCATAACACGCTGTTGATTTTGTATGACGCCGTTGCTGTGTTAATAATTGCAACGATGATAATAATGATGACTGCACCGACCGTGGCAAAACTGTATATTGTAAAAAAGCTTTTAGTCAAATGGCAGTAGAAATAAACGCAATGTGTCAACAATTATAGTACATGTTAATTTTCGCTGCTCCCTCACAGCAGCAAGTGCAAGCTGGTTATGGTTTCTGCTCAGAGTGATGATAATGGGAGGCTAGTGATTTAAACTTCTTTTGAAGCAATTACTATGAATTGCGGACAAATGGAATTTCCTGATTTAGGTATTTAGTTTTAGAGACGAAGCTAGACATTTTGGTGTAAGTAGGCATGTGCTTGACTGTAACAGTTACTCAAAAATAAAAAAATACCAATGTAGTGAAAAATGAAAAAATAGGAACCATTTTACTTGTTGAATAACAGGAAGAAAAAAACATAAGAAAAAAACATAAGAAAAACTACGTAGGGGAAAAGGAGTAAAAAATGCTTACTGCTTGAGCTCTCACTTAATGGATTGCCGAACTTGAGGGCAGGCCATGTTGACATAGCGGCAGGATGATGCGCAAACGGAAGACCTGGCATAAGCAAGTTACCCGGATATGGAAATGGATATCCTGGAAATATGGGGCTATTTGGCACAGGTAAAGGTTTTAACACTGCTGGGCTTGGAGGAGTTGCCGGCGGTGACAAGTCGTTGTACTCGTGTACCATTATTCCATTATGACTACTGCTACTACTGGTACTGCTGCGACTGCTGAGATTTCTTTCTTTTTGGTGGTGATGCTGACTGGAGCCGGACAACAAGGAATCAACGGTGAAAAGTGATGATTTGCTGGATTTGGTTACTTCTGTGGATGGAGGAGTGGGTGAGCCCCTCATCCCGTTGACTTTTCCAATCATTATTCCAGACTTGCTCATTTCGATAGCCGAAGATGTCAGCATTTCACTAGATAAACTTCCTGAGAGAAGTCTTAAATCTGATAACATTTCAAAAACTAAACGTTTACAATTTTTTCTTGTTTTAATTTACTCAACTTTTATCAGTTGTAGTTATGACGGTGTGTGTTTCAGCACACTCACTGTTTATTCGACTTAAACGAAAGTCCACACTATTTAGTATTAGATTTCTTGTTCAGAAATAGTTTTCACATGCTCCTCACTTCTAGAGGCACTTCACAGTAAATACTTGTGTTTGACGAAATTGAGAAACATTTTAGCACTTTGTTCCTTTCTTTGACAACGTCGTCAATTCTAAATCTTTCCTTGATCTGATTTGCGATTTATTTGGTTTTATAAAAGGAGTAGATCTATTTTGTGCTTATCCTATCTACCAAACAGGGTTCACATGAAGATGTGGTGTATGAAAAACCAAGCGGCTTGCTTGTTGCCTCAAAGTTGGGATTTTTTTCTTGATCTCAGGAACAGCTCAGAAACGTGCACTTGACAGCAGGATACAAAGTCATGGAATGAGAGTGTCAACATGAGTTTTCCTCTACTTCATGCAAGCAGGTTGGTCCTTCTCGCACTCACACCACACCACACAGTCCATCTAAACTTACTAAACTAAAAAGGGTGGCTCTTCTCCCACCAGCCTACAGAACATGCACATACGTGTATGCATAGGGATATCTCTTACACAAAAGGATAATGAATGAATGCTGGATGCCCAGTAAAGTCGTGCAAGAAATTCACACAAAGTACACATTATACGTATTATATTGTTAGACCGAGTGTCAATATTACGGAGTACCCAACCTTTTCCAACATTTGCCATAGATATAACACTATGCACGTACTTTTTGGGATTTGAGGCTGTGTAAAAAGTTTTTCAAGTTTTAGCTTTTGGTTCTAGTATTGGTGGTGGGTCTGTGTTGACTCCTACTAACAAAAGCGATAAACAAGCTCTGCGAGTATGTATACGATATACGAAGATGCACAATGCATGTAAAACCACTGCTGCTGTTGTGCAAGCTGAGCGAGGGTCTGCTACCAACTTCTCTACACTTTTTTCTAAACACTCACCACCGATCCCTTTTGGTCCGTTTTTCGTTGTTGCCTACAACCACCACCACCAAGCTTGTTTTCCACAAGCAACAACAATAACATGCATAATATATTATACTCGGTTACTTTTTCTGTGTGTGTCTGAGCGTTTGTGTGTATCACAAATCCAAACCATCAACCCAACGTCGGCAGCAACAGCAAGGCATCTTAATGCGCTTCCTAACTTTTACCAAGTTAGCTTCTTCAAACGAGATGATGATGTGGATAATAATGCGAGACAATGAATGCCATTGTGGGTGCATGCTTGTTTTGTTATCGTAAAGGCATAATAATATAATCCTTCGGTGTTACTTTTTGCTCGCTCTGCTCTTCTTTCTGCTTGACTCTCTGCATCATGTTAAAATTATAGAAAATAAGTACAACTGATGCCCTGTTCCACCGCCGCTGTCGACATTCATGTATACGTATACCTTTTTTGTAAAAATTTTATTTGAAGCAGCATAATATACTCTGTAGGCATGGATCATAATAATGATGTACTTAGGTATATGTGTGAATTCCTTTAAATGGTATTGCATTATTTTTTTTTGAGATCCAGACTCGGCTCGTCGTTTAAAAGCATTGTAGACAGGCGGGTCCATCAAGACAGAAAAAAAACAACCTCACACGTACTTTGGTAACATGGATTAATATATAAGACAACAATGATCGCCAGGGAAGAGCACAGCAGAAGCTACATCATATTACCATAATATATTTAAATAATAATGTTATGCATTTACCCTGTCTGCTCAATATCTGGTCTTGAGAGGCAACGCACTTGCATAATAGTTGATGTGTATAAGAAATCTGGCATAAAGGTTGTTGATTTGATGTTTATTTACGGTACTTATGTCCACTCTACTGTTTCATGTAAAAGTGTCTTCATTACTAGACTGCCAGCAAGGTTTGTAATAAAAATTGCTACATGAAACATTTTTTAAATGAAAATGTGTGGGTGGGACGAAAACAAGCGGGTGCAAGATCTTAATACCATGAGGCACACAGGTAGAAAACTATATGGACACTTTAATACCTATACAATAATGAACAGGGCAAAAGTTTCAAAAAAGTTAATTAGCAAGCTATAAATTTCGAGGCATTGTCAATTAGCTCTTTTACTACAAAGGTTTAAATAAAATGATTAGAGAATAAGTAGATTTTTTTAATTATTGAAAAATATTTAGTACGGTTTTTTATCCATATGGGTGCCCGTTTCATTAACAAGCAGTTGCTTGTGCATGTCAAAAGTCGTAAAAAATCATGAATGTTCAATTGCCAGTTTCTATTTTCTCATGTTCACAAATCCCTCCTCCCATTTTCAATCTTGTATTTTTAGATGTTTGATGGCTGAGAAAATAATGAGTTGTAAAGAGTAAACACACACATACACATGCAAACAATTTTCCATGAAAAGCTAAGCCTTGTTGTCAAATTCAAAATGCTAATAACATCAAAAAAGGGAATTTTAACTCGTATGAATGTCCAAAGTAGCATAACAAATACCTAGTACCCCATCTTTGCCCTTTGAAACTGGCTTGATCCCATACACAAACAAAGTTGTAAGCATTATAATTACATTTTAAACTTAAAATACTTTTAAGAAGGTAATCCGCTTAAAAATCGGATTACTATCATCGCACATGGACATCCATTTAACAGTTTTGTGTGTGTACTTACTACCTTTTAAAAAAGACATCATAATATACATGCCCTAACCGTTGTACACAATTTTTGAGGGATGAAGAACAAGACCATAGTGCACATCAACCAACAACAAAACATGCACACACGTTGTGTACGAACCAAGGTCTTCACAAGATGTGTACGCATTTTACAAGTACATCATACCTTTCTGATTCCCCACTAATTCTGTTTAATATGAGAGCCTATTGTCGCTTGTCTCATTAAAAAACAACGCGTATCCCTTTTTTGTAATCTCATAGGTTTAAATTACACCAAAGTAGGTACTTTTTAATGATATTACGTGTGGCACTAAATGGATAGACAAGTTCGCTAAATCAGATATGGTAGAAGGAACAGTAGTAAGTCGTCCACTCCCTTGTGATTGTATACATGCATGTACAAATAATTATTGTACCGCTTTTTACAGTAACATTAAACATACCTACTAGTAGTAGTATTACCTTTTTTAAAAACATTATCATGCTTTAACATTTCTAATAATAATCCTTTAGTTTCCTAGAAAAATTTATATTCACTTTGATGTACACTTGTATTTGCCACCAACGTTAAGCAGAGCAAAGCAAGCATTAACAATATCGCGTAAATCTGAATGATGGTAGATGTATGCCTGTAACATCCATGAACATCCCTCGGCCGTAAATCTGCAACATGTGTTACAATACAATACGAAAGGGAAAGCTGGTATTACGGACATAATCGTTGGAATTCACATTGGTTGCAAGTTAACAAGTTAATTTACTATACGATCAGCAATGTTAGATTTTTGACTTTCCAGACGGACTCCCATGGCTATAGGGCATAGCTCCTTAAAGCTGAATGACAGGCATATCGTCGGTACTAAACTGGATGCTGCATCGTTATCTCGATATTCAATGAACATAGGTAATAAAAAAACAGTAATAATCATTGTAATAATATTAATAACCTGACATTTAAAACCATGGAAACGACAACTATCATCAACTCAATGAGGTCATTTAACTTGTTTGTCTGATCAAAAATGTATTCAGCAAAAGGGTCTTCAATTTGATATTACGAATTTTTTTTTTCTTAGGTGGCAAGTACGGCGGTGAACAAACATCGTTATTATAACCCGCAACCATCCTCAATGTACAATTACAATATTACATTAAAAAGTCACAGCATGGGAGAAAGACACTCTCCTTTACCTCAAAGCCCTCCTTGAGAAAAGAAAGAAAGGGAATAGTGGCTCTGCCACAGACATGGGCTCGGAGCGTAACAATATGCTTATACTTTGTTGTTCATGTAATTTCTCAAGAATTTTTCAGTTATGCACAGAATTCTTCCTTTTTATGTTTTAAATAAAAAAAACCCATGCAGCAGCAAAAACTGATAATGATAATGGTTATGTTTACGTATGGGTAGAGAATCGGAACCGGAGAGTAATACATTAACTTTTAAAAAATATGTCTGTAAGGTATTTGACTACCACTTTCAATTCTTCATAACTCGCACAGTTACTATGTGCTCATTGTTATCATTGTATTGTAATGGCAAGTTAAAGGTTACACTTATACTATCATCACAGGGATACGTTGTCTTCCAGCAATATGCCACCATTTCAATTTTCAATATCGTTTACTACAAAAAACACGCCGTTTTTCTTCACTCTGCTACGTCATTCAAGAAGAAGAAAATGCTCAGAGATCTTCACATTTTACTGCTTTCCTTTTCTTCAATTCTGCTACTGAAGATGACGTAGAAAAAGGAGGTACACACAAGGTATTTACAAACTTATCGAAGAATGCGTTTTACATTCATGGACCATGGATTTTATTGTGAATGGTTTTTTGTTGTATGCCTGCTATTCCTTCTACCGTTGTTGTTATTGTTGTTGTTGTTGTATTTTTTATATACTACTAGCATGTTAAGGTGGAGTGTGGGAGACAGAGAACAGAGGGTTGGAGTGGTACATTGACGAACATAATGCATCGACAATTACAGAAGAATTTGGAAATTTGGTCTGAATGAACTTTTTGAAAAAAAATATAATAATAATTGACTCTGAGCATTTTTGTCAAGAATGAAACCAAGAATTTGAACATTTTTTCTCATGCTTCACGCTAACTTTGTCACACCTTTAAGTGACTTTGAGTTATTTTTAGGGCAACAACACCAGGGAGTTTCTTCGGTGTGTAGCTTGTCTCTCCGGTGTTATGATTTTATTATATATTTATTTAGGCAGTACAATACAAATGCTCTGTACCGACTTTGTGGTTGTAAATCTTGAGAAATGAAGAAAAAAAATTATTTATTGCTATTTAACTTTCTGCTTTATGATCCTTCCTTGTGTGGTGCTCTGTGAAAATTTTAATAGATGTCAAAGTTGGGTACTGCATGAATGCGTTTGAAAATAATTTGATTTAATGGGACATAAGGGTACTTTATTGTTAAACTTTTTACATGACAGGACAATATGTACAGTAATATGATCATAATATTGTTGAGTGCAGCAGTAGTTTGTAATTCCTTCTCCAAACCAGCAAAGCGTCTTCAATAGCATATAGGAAAAAAGTAAGCAAACACTTATCTAATTAAATAATCTTGCAATTAATTCTCAGCATATGAGCGTATTTCTCTTGTCTTCAATCGTTGTGATATGCTTTCATACACATCTTTAAATTTACTTTTGTGCTGAATTGAATTTTCTCAATTCGTAGCAATTGTACGTAGATCTTAACAAGCATCGCAATTCTACAGTCTAAAGTTTCCCCAGTAGTTTCAACGAAGGAGTAGTGCTGCAAAGATGTCGATGCAAAATCCCATGACGTAACATTGGTGACATTGACAGGCTGTTTTGCCGCCTCTGCGTTAGTTTCTTTATTGATTTGCCACTTTTCTGCTTGGTATACAATTAATGTACAGAAATACAACACCAACTGTGGAGTTAATAATATCAATATTGTGTTACTTATTGCATGATGAATACTTATGTACTGGGTTTCTCAACTATACGTTATATGGACTGCGGGAACAACATAAGCATAATAAGTAAGCATTATTAGAAGAAAGATCATGGTTGAATGATCGGCATTGTTCAGTGACAAAATGCTATAAATCATTGTGACTTTTCACAGCGTCGAAATCCTTTTTCCCTTGATCCTTACAGCTACACACCACACGCACAAACATACGAAGCATAAATGTGCTCTTGTGCGAAGGAGCTCCGAACAAGGAAAATGTTTCGTTCCAACGTGTTATGTAAACCGTAAAAAATGAAGAGCATTATTGACTTTAGTGAACAAAATGCAGTTAACTTAATGTAGAGAAAACTGTTCAGTAGTAGTTTGTCGGCACAAAACGTTGTAATGAATGATGAACTGAAAGATGTATGTGTGTATGCTAGAATAGCTTTTCATATTGTGTTTTTGTGCGTATATATATGTACCAACAATACACATTTTTGACGACCACAAAAAGACCAGAGCATTTTTTAGTTTCGATAGCTTAGTTAGAATTCATACGAGCACACATAAAAATGGCCTCTTTCTTTCCTTTTGCTTCTTTTTCGTTCACTGCTGCTCTGTGGAGGATAAAGTTTTCTTGAATGAATATAATAGGTTGTATTATGTGAACATAATTTGCAGTTATGAAGTGAGTAAATGTAAATCCACGGATGGTAAGAACGCCGGAACGAACGCCTGATCAGCAGCATTATCTGTGTGGGTAAGAAAAGTTTCAACCATGTGCGACGTAAGTTCAATACTGTAATGCAGGTAAGTTCTTCGAGTAACTTTAACTCGAATATTTTCCAAATCTCTTACAAAGAATGTAACCTATCTGGAAACATTGTTAGAAGCAAAATCCATTTTGAATGAACAATAGACATTGAAGTTTGTCAAGTACTCACACGCTTAAAGTTGTATATTTACTGTGAGTGTGACAACACGTAACATTTTAACTTACATCAATGGTTTCTGGTGTGATGATATGCTCATTTTTTATAAGATCTAAGTAATGCTGAACTTTATTCACTTTGATTATCATACACAAGTAGTGTACTTACCAACAGAGTGCTACTTTTACTTTGGGGGAAAAAAGAAAATCCTTCTTTCATTTATGTCATTTTTAACCATGAATGAGCAAACTACAATGGAAAAATATCATTTCACTGTTGTGACATTTGCTTGTTAATGAACACTTCACTGTAACATAGTCCCTACGAGTAGTCATGTCGCATATGTAGCCTTCTGTCTTGTTCGAACAGTTGATTCCGTTGCAAGTCATCTGCCAGAAAAGTAGATGAAATTTCATTCCAACAAAACTTTTATTGAAGTGTCCTCCCTTCTCACACAAGACAAAAAAATTCAATGTATATTGTTGGTGTCATTATTAGCAAATAATAAGTAATAAATACTCCTGCTTTTAAAACTACATACTCTTAAATGACACTATCCCGATGTACTAGTAAACTCCAATACACTGTAAGCTGAACGGTTAAGCTGGTTCAAAGGTACACCAGACTCGCTTCAGTGAAAATCTATGAATAGTAATATCAATGGCAAAAGTAAAACCACAGTATTAAAAAATATAAAAGATGCACACACTCGTGTGAAGTTATACATGATTGCATACTCCTGCGACCGAAGAAAGATGACTTAGCTTGGTCACTTTGTACGTTGTTTAAAGACTACCTAGTTACTCTTTCTGTAAACAGTACATCATTTTATGAATTATCGGGTCGGACAATTGAGTTTTTTATTACATAAATATACCTACGAAGACATGGATGGTGTTAGCTAGTCAAGATACAAAGTCAATTGTAGTAACTAAGTAGTAGATCCTCCTTTCTGCTTTCCTTTTTTTCCTTTTTGAGAGAAGCATGATGATATAAACGGAAATTTATCAGTGGGTTTTGACGTAAACAAAGTGTTTGCCACTTACATTTCACTCCAGACTAGACAGACAATGAAAAAAGTCAGCGCGCAGCGTGTATAAAACATGCGTACCTATATAAAGAGTTGCTATGAGGCTGATGCAGCGACGACTCAGACTCCTCTAGAGATATCCGTGTGCATTTATGTATTATTTATTTTCTTCATAACCAGGTTGGGTTTGTGTTACTGTGACTGGTTTTCTTTTGACAAATTACAAATGCCATAAGACTTAAAGCTTTCAATAAAACATCAGAATTATCTGGCCTTCAGTGTGTGGGTATGAACTAGCTGCTCTATTGCTTAGAGTTTGAGTCAAGTACTCACCACGATGCCACAACACACACTCTACGGTGCCAATGCCAATGTCATGCGAACTGGTGCATTGGTTTATTTCTCCCGTATAACCCTAGTGCACACGGCTGTACAGCAACTTGGGAGTTTTTTAAATGAATGAATGTGGAAAATATAAATGGTAAAAAAACAACAAGCTGTAAGTTCATTTGTACTACTGCCAGTGGTCAAAATGAATGAAAATGAAAACGTAATAGAGGAAGACAATAACTCATTAAAGTGATTACTGTTTAAAAGATAGCAAGTGAATAGACTTGTTCCTGATGATATTGCTACCGTCGTCGTGGTTGTTGTGTTTGTGTTGTATTTGACGACGATGGTGGTGGAAAGCTGAAAACAACTTAATGAAAAATGGTTATACCTGTGTATGCACATACACCTCTCCTTGCCCACGTACACTTTTTACCTGTACCATTCACCTGTCAGTGTTTAAGCGTTCGGAGAAGATCATCACTTTCATTCAAATGCACACATAGTAAGGTTACAAGCATCAGTCACTGGCTTATTATAAGCATTTGTTGTTTTTTCTATAATTGTAATGCATTTAGGAGACAAAACTGTGTTGACATTTCTTTTATTGTGACATGTTCCTGTATTTCTTTATGAAACTCTCATTTATCACGTATTTGCCTCATTTTTCACTGTAGCAAAAGGAAAGTGTTATCGGAGATCTCTACTTCTTTCAGCGCTAACTGTGAAGTAAGCAGAAGATCCACATTTTCCAACAACGGGGTTACAAAATGTACGACGAATAAGTGATCAGTAGTGCTCATGCTCCTTAAATGATGATTTTAACTTAGTTGAGATGGTTACGCTTATTAAATAAATGAAAGTTTTACCAAAATAGGGAGTTTTCGAGGTGGCATTTGGCAGCTCTACACTCTAAGCAATGGAACTATGTTAATTAGCATGAAAGAATAACTTTATTCTTCGGCTCTTACGGCCAGGCGATGGTAATGTCAACTACCAAAACATTTAGGGATGGACACGGAAAAAACTCGGCTCATTATTTAAAACAAAATCCTGATAATTGTGAGAAAAATATTGGTGCTAAAACAATTAAGAAAACATTTTAACTAGGGGAAGCTCCCTTTCCTTCCCAAAAAGGCCTGGAAGATCTGGTTAATTTACTTCATTCATTATCATGAACACAAAGTTATCTTTTGGGCTTGGCTGCTTATTTAAGGAAGGAGAGGGAGGAGAAGGTGCGGAAAAAAGAAGAGTGTGTGAGCTTATGGATGTGCATGTACAACAATGTACTGCTTTATTTTCAAAGAGCCGGTATTAGCACATTATTATAACATTGTGTACATTCTCAGTCGATACTACACTGTCTCGCATACAGTATTTGTTCGTGGGTATTTACATGCGTGCATATTTATATTTGTGTTTCAGTGTTTCCCCTACCAAAAAAGAACAAAAAATGTGAACGGTCATAGAAAGGAATCGGATTACTTGTAACAAAACCAAAACAGCAGTTGAAATGAAGAGGCTGAACACACTCATTCCGAGTGTGAATGCAATCATGCGTGCCCCACATTTACAAAGAAATTATTCATAAGATTTTCTAGAAGAGTTAATAACAAGAAAAAGCAAATGTCCTTCATCAGAATACAACATAAAACAATCTCGTAGTTGGTGCGCTAATGTATTTTACCGCACTTGTACTACACATATATATATTTATATATACAAATTTAAGGGTATATGTAAAATGCATCTTGTGTGCAAATGCCAATTTACGTGCTGGGTTGGGGAAGTACACGTTGTAAGAGTATTGGAGAGCGAGACGTGTATTATTAAGGGAAATTATATAACCATTCACAGTCAAGTTTACTGGACATGATTTGGCCGGAGTCAGTTGAGCTAGTCGGATCCTTTGGGTATCACACCAGGAGGGAACGGAACGTAGCCGCAGAGCCCAATTACACATGATTAGAGTTGGCGTTTAATTAGGAGCGGAGACAGATTTATTTTCGGGTCGGTGTTTGTTTCCTTTTGCAGTTTACTTTCGTCTTGTCTTCCGTTTGTTGCAATCTACTAATGTACAGAACTTGTACGTAAGGATACACTAGATCGCACTTATTTTCTTCTTTTTCAAAAAAAAAAAAAAACAACCAGACGAAGATCGGCATATAACGCGTAAACCCCCCCTTGCAGTATTCACTTGTTTTACCATCATCGCAACAGATATTTTTTCCAAAAAATAAATCGATAGGACACAACAAATTGTACTATGGTGTTTGCCGTAAGGCGCACAAAGTACAATAAAAATCGTCGTTGCAGCTCATCGTCATCAACATCACGCAGCAGTCCTGCTCCATTGCACACACTATTGTGGCTAAAGGAACGTACACCATTAACCCTTTAAAACGGGCCGGGTTACAGTAGTAACCCAAAACAGAAAAAAATACTAAATTTGTTTCTACTTTGTTTTACGTTGTACCCACAATATATTTATCGATTATACCCAAAACGAGAAAAAAGTCATAGATACATGTATTCTGCATGTTAGTATTATTGTAACAAATAAACCGCCTCTAACTGAGAAAAACTCTCCTGGCATGATTTTCATATTATTAAACATTTTATGTAAAAGCCGTGTTTTTACCGCTTCATCACATTAGCACAATTGTATATAGGTGCATGCATGTGTAAAATATAAAGGCCAGTATAGTATATTACCAACGACCAGCATCAAATGTTGTTAACGCACTTGTTGTTTTACTGCTGTCGTCGTCATTCATAATAACACATGTCAAAACCAACCGACCTTTCATTTTACTTATAAGCTCTTCGCGTATACTCCCATTACACCTTTACTCACAACTATACCGCTGAAACAATTGGACTACTTGAAGTTTTTATTGCCCCTATATGAAGACAGACACTATTATAAATGTATAATGCTTTTTTGTACTTTATAAGTTTCAATGTTCTTGTAAACAACTGATACTCCTGGATAAAAACCTCTTTGTGACGATAAGTGCTGCTTGACTACCCTTTTTATTACCTACTTCTTGCAGTTACAATGAAAAGCCGAATGCTTGTTCCTCCTTGTCCCTCTACTATTCCTAAAGAGTAGTTCCGAAACAAAAAGTCCGGAGTACTGGACTTGTTAATTATAAACAGTCTCTCATTTATTATAAATTCAGAATAAGAGAGAGAGGGGGAGAAAGGGATATCAATATCAGTAAAACAGGAAAATTGTAATGTTATATTGTTTGAGTTTGTTGTGAACAGGCGTGGTGTGACGGAACTTAATGTGCATCTGCTAGTCGAAAGCCGGAATGAAAGTTATTCCTTGGTTTTGTTTCAAGCGCGTAATTACTGCGTGCATATAAATGTTGTTAGAAATATTAAAGTTCATCAAATAAACGGACTTCATAAGGAAATTTCAGGAAAAGAACATCACGTTGGCGGCAACTTTGCATATTCTATTTCTCATGTGGGTTTAGTTGCAAGTTGCAAGAAATGTGAATAGTGCCGTGTCATGTCATGTGACTTTCTCACTGTGCCAAGATGAAAAGGCTCTGTACACACTTGTGAGATGACCATGATCCAAAATCGGGTACATTTGCAATATAAGAAATCGTGCCAATAGCAGCCTTGGATTTCTCTTGTTGCAAAGGATACTGTTTAGGTTGCGGGGGAAAATAAGTTAGCAAGTTTTAGAGCCGTCTGGCTGGAATAGTGGTACAAATCAGTTATGGCAACGGTGATAACAATTTTTTCATGTCATACAAGTCATCCCTTTTAAGTAGAAAGCTCTGAAGGGATGCCTATATCGCCTATGTGTTTATGCAGTGGTAATTATTCAATCCACTCTTCATGGTCATGCATGAAACGAATCAAAGTTAAATGTTAAACGTAAAGAAGACAGTAAAGTCTGAAGGAATTGTTAGCTTCCGTCAACATCCATGTTGTGTCTAAACTGTCCACGGTCAACATTAGAGTTGCGTGCGGAAACAGTCCTTTATGCTATGAGATTACAAAGCAAGACAGAATGCTGGCATAAGAAATATAAATATGGTACACGTTTTAAGACTGAGCGTATGGGATGCGTGTGTACACATGTATGTAAGTCACTTAGCACTTGCCGTATCAGTGTCGCCAAAACCTTTTAGGTATAAATGCACGGGTCACTGACCAATTTCCGATGCTTCTTCTACAACAACATTACTGTTTACATTGAAAAGACGCGCCATGGATCTGAGGCGGCATCCGGATGGCATCGTTCTAATTTGGCATGTGTTTCAAATAAACGACAATTACTGGAAAATATGGAAATCTTCTTCTATATCCGAGACCTTGTCTGGACTAAATGGTTTGATGAGGCAGTCAGTGGTGGCGGTGTATCCTCATTTGCTGTAATATTTTTCCAACAATTACTTATAGATTTGTCGACAATAATTATTAGTAAGAGACAGACTTGACTGTTACAGTGTTTGTAAAAAAATGTGCACACACTGCGACTACTTGTATGTTACGTATATTTGACTCATATATAATGTAGACTGTAGACAGGGTCATCCTTTGAAAGGGACTCTTTCTCTATAAAATGCACCAGTTGGTATTTGTCTAATAATGTTTTAGAGTTTGTTTGGAATCATTTGTCTCATGAGTCACTTTGCAAGAAGGGACCTGTCGTCGGTGTTTCTGTCGAAAGCTTTTGATGCGGCTGGGTCATGTCGCCACGCTTGCCGTGCAATATAACCGTTTGTAACATGTAACAATGTGACTCTTACTAAAAGTTTACATTCAACTGCGTACAGTAGTATCGCCGCTCCTCAAATAAAATCTATATATTACATTGCCATATGGTATGCTACACTTTTCTATACGCGTATATATGGTACTGCGTATAAGTTTTTTGGGTGATGCATTGTTTTTAAGCAATAAATAAATAAATGCTACAAATGAGAGAATCATGAAAAAGTGGCGACAGACTTGTTGGGTGGATGGAATGGAATTTGGTGGGATCATCACAACAATTATCCTTTTAGAGGCTCTTCATATTGTAACAGTTTTAACAGTAGGAAAAGTATTTCCACAGATACGCATAGCTCAGCATAATGTATACCTAGTTGGCCATCTCATTGGTATTTATGCTTGCTTATATGTAGCGCTGGAATTGGACAACATAAGAGGGATCAAAAGAAAACTGGGTTGCCTGTTGCTACTGTCTTCAAGGGTACCCCAAAAAGACTCCAGTTTGTGTTTTATCATTTTGTCCCTTCAAGTTTCACCAATTTGATGAGCAGAACACACAACTAGCTCATCGGGCTGTGCAGAGAAGAGACACAAAGCATCCTGTTGTTTTCTCAGGCAAGTTCCGAGGAAACAAGCTAAGTAGTCTCTTAACGTATTGGTGTCGGTAATGTTGGTGGGTGGAAAAATTGGTTGGGTCTAATTTTTCTATAGAAAATTTCACTCCGGTTTCGTTTTATGTACCATTAACACTATTAAGGTTGTTCATGCTTCTATTTTTATGGATAATTTACTTTTGCTAGCTTTGTTCTAGCAGGATAGGTTAGTGGGCTCATGAATTTTATTACTTCAGTTCTTAGTTTCTTGTCCTACGATAAGCTCATGCAGCATTTACTTTGTAAATTGGAGAGGTATGAGCAAAATTAACTCTTAACAATGGCCACGATAAGTACGAGACCATATAGTAGTCATGCAACAATTGGAAAATTAAAAGTCGATTACCTCAAAATGGCAGCAGAAAAAGTAAAATCATTCTGTCAATTTTCATTGGTTTTACGCGATTCTTTCGAATTTATTATTAGAAAAAATTGATTAATAAAATGCTACGGTTAAAATTATATAATATGAACGATAATCATTAAAATGGTCGACTTTTAATTTTTCAATTGTTGTATGACTACAGCACCCCCTTAAAATAAAAAATGTAACGAGCATAACATTGCTTACCTAACCTTGCCGAATTGTCAGAAAATGAAGTCGATCCATGATTATTCAACAAACAGCTTGCATATCAGTTAAAAGTCCATTTGAAATTTACCGTACATATAAATAATATGCCGAATTAAAAAAACTGTTGTATCGATGAATACATGCCACGTGCATTATAATGTAAAACGTGATTTGTACATGCAAAACTTTATTATAAGTTGTACATCGTGCTGCATCAATTGTGTTGTAAGTAATAATTATCATATCTATAATAATTCGTTATGGTATCAAAAGAAATTAAACGGAAAACGTTGAAGATTGATGGTGAAATCTCTGTCTTGCGAATGAGACAAAATTGTGGTGGAAATCATTTCAGGAACTAATCTAATCTGTAAATTCATTTAATTTTGAATTATTGATTTATTGTTTTTTGTTGCAGATTTGTGGAATCACTTTCCCACAATGAATTAA
>JAHZNB010007158.1:0-10136 GCA_027744295.1 Callyntrura guangdongensis | reverse complement strand
TAGGGTCTGACAATGGTCCAGACGAAGTGACACTAACGTTCCTTTTAAAATTTTCCCGTTCGAGAACGGGTCTTATTAGCTAGTTTTTATATAAGCGCGTGTACATATGCCCAATATTAATTAATTAGCCACTAGATAATTTACTTTTCACCATCTGACCAATTTTAAACCATAGATTAATATCCTGTATTAACCATCGTGTTTAGACAGTACCATGTATATTTAAAACGTTACTGCCTTTGTGAGACACGAAAAAATGCAGGCCACATAATATCATGCACAATTCAGTTTAAAAAATTTAAGACGTAAAATGGAAAATATGAAAAATTCAAATCTTCTTTTTTAAATTTTAAACTAAATTGGAGTAATAAATTACTTTAGAAATTTTATCAATCAATTAACTGAACTATTTACAGTTAACCAGAAAAAAAATCAATTAGTTACATTTAAAATACTGTTAACCAATCTTCTTTATGATATAATTGCAGTTGTAAGTTACCAAGATTCTCTATACATGTTTTTTCTTGGCGCCGCCTTATGTATGTATATGATGAAATTCCTCACATAAGATAAGTTCTTTTATTAATGGTATTTACGTAAGTTGACCAAAAATCCACTTTTATTATCATTGGCTTTCTTAATACCGCATCGTAAGTATTTAGTCACATGTGATGTTTTAGTTAACTGCTGCATTTAAATAAACGTATTAATTAGTTGATTTTTACAGGTTTATTCGGACTAATACCATATTCATGGAATGCCAGACCCGAGACCCAGGAATAGCATAGCGTAGATTGGTAGCAGCAGCAAGCAAGCGTGCTATCTATGCTATGCTATTCTGGGTCTCGGGTCTGCCATTCCATGAATATGGTACGAGTCTGGGTTTATTGATGGTTTGAAAGTGCCAAACTGTGATATCTGAAAGTTTTTTGGTTTGAGTTTGGACAGAAAAATTAATGGAAAAGCTATGTGGAAAATTTAAATACGATATTACAGTGCAGTACAATACAAAAAATACAGTGCCCAGGATTCATTCTAACCTACGCACTGTATTAAACTATATCTAAAAAAGTTTGAAACAACTAAAGAAATGGTGTAAAAGTTATGCATTCAATATGGTAAGCCAAATGATTGTGGTTCATAGTATGTCAAAGCACTGTCATTTCAGATTTCCTGTAAAGATAGTATGTACACTGGTTTTTTAAATTAAATAAATGTATCCAATATAAATGTCCAAATACATCGAGAACTGGGATTAAGATGTATCTGGACTATATGAATTCCAATTTTACGCTAAATTCGCATTTTATGTGTTAAATCTCTTCAGAATTTTTACCTGTTAGAACTGCTGGTTGGTGATGATTTAAGGTCCGTTATGGAGCAAACTGACTGCAGGTTGTCCCAGTCATCTTGATGTTCCAATAGAATAAATCTTTCTGTCGTGTTGCCATTAAGAATCACTTCCCGGGACGTTGAAGTTTGGTTAGGATGTGCAAGTTTAGTTAACTCTGTCCGACTGAGCCCAGAAAAAACAAAAACATCCGGAAAATCTTGCCGAAATATTTCTGGATTTAGTTTGACTCTGTTTGAAATATGCCTGGAAATATAAATAGGACCCCGAAGAGATGGAATCCAGCTTTCCTCTAAAAGAGTGGGCTTATCTATTTTCGTCAAAAAGAAAGTCAATGCTTCTTCTTTCCTGCTCTCATGTTGTATTATCTCTTCGATTGTCTGTTTTTCCAACTCAATGTTATTTTGCTTCAATATGTGATAAACAAGTCCTTTTAATAATATATTGAATGCTCCACATTGTTTGGTTTTGAATGCTGTCCTGCCTAATGCTTTGTAAGAGTCTTTGCGTGTGATCAGTAAATCAAGTAGCAACTTAACCGCAGCCTGATTTCCGTGTCGTTGTCTTTCAGCTTCCTGCAACATGCATCAAAAACGTTTTACATAGTATTGTATTCGTTTATATGTACACACTTTATTTTTTAACTTTTTTGGACTAACCACATGTTCCAAATCAATTTTAGCTATAACTTCTTCCCTCAACAGAATAGCTTCGGTTATTGTATTTACTTTTGTTTGTTCAATCAGCTCCGGCAGGTGCCTTAAAACGTGTTTCCTTTGCCAAGCTTCCATTTCTATGCAAATTAGAAAAACATCTTGCACACTGTCTTTTAAGTGAAATTTATAGATATAGTTTTGTTTTCGTTCATATTGAAGGGGGCCACATAATAAAAAAGACATGCTTTGTGACGCAGGTGAACATGTTAAACACCAAAAGCTTAAACACTATTTTTAGCCGTATTTTTTGTAAGTTTCTGATAAGACTGTTTAAAACAGTCTTCTTTAAAATTCGATAACATCTCCACTGTCAATAACAGTAAATTATCGCAATATGCGATTACTAAATGGAATTATTCCATGAACAAGATATGTACATATATAAATTGCACGAAAAATAGTCATATTATTGTGGCTAATTTTTGATGGATATTGAAGACATAAATCCTCCATCCACAAATCGATTGGGATTGTCAATAGGTTGTGAAGTGCATTCGAGTTGAGCTAAGGGAAAGTTGTAGCATAACTTTTGGCATTAGAAAACACTCACGTAAACCATGCTTCTGATAATTAACAGAATGAACCTGTTTTTAACTCTGTAGGAATGCAGATGAAAGCTTTGTACAGACACAAGGTGTTTGAATTGATGAAAATTTGATATTTTGGTTTTTCAGTTGCCATCGTATTACTAAACTGAAGGAATTTTGGCTAAAATTTAATTTTTTAACCTTTAAATGACGCACCAGGGGTTGATCAAATCCTTCGAAATTGTATGTCATAGATTCCATATTCCTAATTTACGTGTGTGCCAAATTTGAGCTAAAAAGGCTCAAAAGTCTGGCTTGTAGAATAAAGACAGACGGATGTGGACGGACAGAAAAATATGTTAAAATCAATACTCTAATGAAATATAATTCACTTGCTTAATTATTAATTACAAACGTAAGTGGATTTTTGAGGCATTCTATACTCTCCCTAATATAGCTATCAGCCGGAACTTATGTGTTATTGCTTCTGCGTAATATTTTAGTGATATCATATTTTCGGAATGTGACAATGTTACTGATTATCAGTTATAATAGTTGAAATTAGATGGGCTATAATGTGTTACATGATGGTTTTTGGTATTCATTGATTGGGCTGACCTGCCCGACCAAAAACAATGTAATCTGAAAAGGCTTTCTGTTTATCCTAGTAAGTTGTAAACGTCGTTTTGGTAATACCCAAATCGCCAGTAAAAGTATTACTTACGACACGATAACTTAAACTTGTTCAGCCTTGCATGAATTTACTACGTCCATCAACACAAATGAAGTTTTGACTTTTGATAACATGCAGAATGTAAATATGTGTTGTGGGCAAAACTTTATTGTACTGGCAATGGTTTATGTCACTAGTATTATGCCTGACAGAAGCTATGGCTTTCCAGCAGTCAACTAAATCTTCTTGTGAATAGGTAATCTATTTCAAGCTGAACTGGCTTGTTTGCTTGTTTTATGAAAAATTTAGGACAACACTAAACTTTTATGCAACAAAATACTTTTAATATATTTCGGATTTTTTTATAAATTGTTTTTAAAACGTAGTTTTTTAAATATTTATATAACCCGGGTGAGTAAGGTAATTTACAAAGGAGAAAAAAAAATATGACACATACGGCTTGCATTCCACCCAAAGCAAAAATAATATTGAGTATATTACATGGATATGATATGTTTACAAGTCATGCCACGTTTGCGTTATGAAGACAAATATACCAGGTTTTCTTATTGAACAAGTGACCAACATGGGATACCTTTGAAGAAATTGAGATAAAGTTAAACACGTAATATAAAAATTACAGAAATACCCGCAGTAGTTTAATAATTTTTATGTAGTTCCAATGTTTATATGTACTACTTCCGCATACAACCTTAACAAAAACATGCGTATATATATTTTTCTCGTCACTTCGCAAACATAAATCATGTAGCTATGAAGAAATATTGTTTTACGTAATTTATGCAGATTAATTAATAATGTTAAGTGATAGAATAAATTTTCGCTGCCATTATACCACGCCGGTCAAGCCGACTTCGTTTATTCATACAAAGTGACAAACGTTTGCTACTAATAAAATTTATGACAAACATTTTTAATTTGCTACGCAAATATTCAAAATCTATTTGCAAAATTTCTGAATGAATAATTGTGGCGAATTACTTTATCCTATGTTATCATGAACAGTGTAAATGTGTAATAGTTCTATTGTTGCCTACTAAAAATATTGATGATCATACGACTAACATATCATAATAGTTAGAGAATGTAGATATATATGAAGTACTACAGTTTAGCAAATTTGTCATATAAAACTTGTAATTCGACAGCTTTATTTACATGCATATTGCAAGTGCGTATTTTTAAATTTGTGGCGCATAGATTCCAATAACCATAAAATGCATGGAGTAGATACCAGCATTGTGAATAGATTCACAATTTGTGTCTGAAACATTCTTAGACATCGTATTTATGAGTAGCATTACAAGGTTTGGTTCAAATGTTCATACCATATTTTAAATGCTACCTTTGGGGGGTTTTGAAAAGAAACAATCGACAAACAACCTACAAATTCCCTTTCGCAATTTCATACATTTCATAATATGGTAAAGTAAAAAAATCAGTCAATCAATATACATCCTGTGACAACGCTACTGATAGTAGTTGAAGTTTGATGGGTTATTACGTCAAAGATGTTGACTTTTGTGTATTTATTGAGCTGAAGTGCGTGATAAAAACAACTTTATCTGGAAAATGCTTTGACACACAATAAGAACATGCAACTATCTTCCAACTTCCCACTTTAACAAAACATAGGCATACACAACCAAACAATATGTTTCCAAATATACTTGGCCTACCTCAGTCCGTCAACGTCAAATAATTTTTCTGATTATTGTAGTAAAAGCTAAATGTTGTTTTGACAATACTGACATTGTCAGCAAAAGTATTAATACTCAACGAGTTGCCTTGAAGTTGATAAGGCTTGCAATTACAACGTTCATCAAGGCAAATGATATTTTAACTATTGATAACATGTAGAATATAATTACGTGTTGTCGGCAATACTCTATTTTACCAGCCATGGTTTTTGTCACTATTGTTATGCCCGACAGAAGCAATGGCTTTCCTGCGGTCAATTAAACTCATTTTTTGTTGGCTAAACTATCTTCAAGCCAAACTTGAGTTTTATGATAAAATTTAGGATAACACTAAATTTTTTATGATGCGAACTACTCAGATATTTCTCCAAAATATCTATAAATTGTTTTTAAAACGTCCTTTGTGTAATTTATGCAACGACTGAGAAAGGTAATATGATAAAAGTGTAAAATTGGTTTTGCTAGAAATATAACTGCTCCTGCATTGTTTAAAGACTTGTGAAAATACAAGAATAATTACACGCTCAAGTAGAATATATTAGTCAATATTAGACGAATTAGCAGTATAAAGTATTTGGCAAGACTAGCACTTTTTGCAAGAAACAACACGTAAGTATTTTACTCATTACAGTTGAACAGAATAAAAGCACTTAATTTGCCTATGCATACTTATTACCTTGTTGTAACAGCTACCGGGAGCATAAAGGTAGCAAAGCCAAAAATTAGCTGATGTAAATTCAAGAAAATAATCTACGGTACTGAGGAAGTATAAGGAATTTATTGATTAAATTTCCATTTTTGGAATGGTATAAATCAAATGTTCAGGAAATGTGCAATTGCTTTTCACTGGAAAAAGAAGCAAAGTAAAATATTTGTTAAAATTCAATAGTCTCCAACAAATCACTTTTTCTACTCCATTCAAGCTTGGTGCCAATCTATTGAATATAAAGTGACAAGGCACATACCGCTCCACATCATGAGTCCTAAATAAACAGAAATCCGTAGTCATTGAGATTGTCTATGTATATTTATCATTTAGAAATACACAAACATAATGTAGACATTGCGTCGCAGGACCCTGCTGTCAAACCTGCATTGACTTAAACAGACAACCATACAATATTTTTAAGTTTTGTTTGCAGCAAGTAGAAACGAAGAGTTTTTTGGCTTTGAGTAAACAATTGCTCCTTTTGTTACAAAGTTATACGGCTACATTATCAGGTTTAGCGTTGGCAACTTGTCAGTTTCCGAAACTCAATGTCAGTGACATGACATGTCACTGACAAGTGACTTGCAAAAAGTGACATGTCAATAAAATTTTACTTCTGATTTTTTGCTCACATTCTGACATCTGACAAATGACAAATTGTCAGTTTTTGCTGCCAGATGTTCACGTAATATAAAAGACACATCTTTCGATCATTTTTCGAGTAACCATTTAGAAAACAATAAAAGCAGATTTATACTTAATCTGGGACCTGTAGTACATTTTCAAAATTTAGAATAACAATAATTACCTGTTCAGTAATCTAGAATTACAAATAAACAATTAAAAGTAAAGTGTCCACCTTTCACAACTTTACTATCAAATCAACTATTGAATATATTATTAACTAGAATAAAGTATTGCAATGATACTGCCTACGATAACTGCAAAGTTACAAAATAACGGTAAGTCGGTAAATAAGGTAAAACGATGACTCGTTATTTATAGTTTACACATTGATTATTTGAAATGGGTTGACTGTAATAAAAATGTTGAGGAGTCTTAAATTAAGATACTTAATCACTTGAGTAAGCATCTACTCAACAAACAAAGGCACTCAGTGTTTAAGATTTTATTAGCAATATACAAAAATGAGATCGAATGACTGAAGGGTTAGTTATATTATATTGCATACATGTGTGGCTCCATCTAACCCTACACTAGCAGAAATAATGTTACCTTAGATCAATACCATGTCCGATGCCTATGTAAATAAACGTGAATACGTTATTTTGAGACTCTGTTACCAGCTTTTTAACATAAATCACGCTTACTCGATGACGACGGCGAGTATTGATTGCAAAATTTCTATTACAAAATAATTTACGAAATAAATGTCAGTAATATATAAATTTTAATGTCAGTTTTGTCAGTGACAAACTGACAATTAAAAAAATTGACATGTCACTACTTCTGGACCAAACTCCAATATCTCTGACAACTGACATATGTCACTGACAACTGACATATGTCACTCTTTAAATAATGTCAGATGTCACCGACATCTGACAAGTTGCCAACGCTAATCAGGTTGCTTACAAAACCGGATAGTTAATTTTCAAACCACATGGAATGTTTGGTTTGCATTTAGTAGTAATTTCAAGTGAACAACATATGCAGTCATGAGGAAACGAAATCGTGTACAGAAGTTAAAAGTAAGGTTAGGTGTGTATAATGCAGGAAAAATGCACTTGCCTATGCGTATCAATAAAAACAGAGGACACTTGCCGAGAGCTTACCGTAATTAAATTAACCTGGAGTCAAGGTGATTTTGGAAACGACTGAAATAGCTATATTGTAGCGGTGTTGTTCTAATGTTTACATTTTAGCACACAAATTTTAAGCAAAAATCGTTTTGTGATTTTTCAATCATTTTGTAAATACAATATACATATATGCATATGTAGTCAAGCATATTCCCTATATGATTCAGGTAATCAATGCAAGGTTCAACTTGATGTTAATACAATTACTAGCTTCTGTTAGCTAACTTATAATTTCATTAAACTGCCAACCACTGTCTAACTCTCGCTCATAAATATATGTAAGAATAGATTCTGCGCATTTGGCACTTGACTTAACCGGACAAAATAACAACTTATAATAATGGATTTGCCAACAATGATAAATATTTAGAATTTAATGCCGAAAAATATGTATCACTCATATAAAGTTAAATGTTTCTACATATTTATAGTTTTTATGTATCTACACTATATATCTGTTCCTCAGTATGGCATGACAAAAGGCAATTTTGATTTAGTGAACCCCAATCGAGATAGTATCTCGTTAACCAAACGTATATAAAAAGCTTCCACCTCACCTCTTTGAGATAACAAAAACAATTGCAAACAAACTTGATGAACATATATCTGGTTACGTGACTTGCCTCATTTTACGTCAATTTGTGTATTATTTTGCACATGTGTAGTCTTAGCGTTATATTGGTAATAGTGAAGTCAAGTACAAAGTTATTTGCGATACGATTGTCGACTTTACTATCTTACACAGTAATTGATAAACTGAACCTTGTGAATTTATGTAGCTCTTAAGCAATTTATGTTCACCAAAAATTGCCAACTTATTTGTACGCTACGATGCGGTAATACGAAATATATTGTGAAAATATTAAGAAACTGATAACCCAAACCTGTGTGTAGATTAAGGTGAAGTAATCAGTTAAAGATTTGTGCTGCTTAAATAATATTTCAGCAGTTCTTCAACAGTGTTAACTGCGACAATATAAAAGAAATTACTCATCACACGCTGCACATGTAAAAACCTAATACATACATGCTTTGTGCAAAGTATAAAAACTACGGTTACTGCTGAGGAAGCTAGCCATGACCACTCTAATTTTAATCTTACATGTATGATAATCTAAGAACACATATAAATTTTTCCGAACGCATAATTGAATAATTACTAATGGATAATACGAACATCTTCCGATTTATAAAAATTAAACATCCTTGCGTTTAGATGTAAACTTGAAATACGGAAGTAGTGACTTTAAATTTGCCATAAACACAAAATACAAAATAAAAATGTTAATATGGTCATTGGAATTTTATAATTATATCAGGTTTGTGTTTTATTACATAAAGACAAACGTGATGTCTTTATTTTTGGGTACGCAAATAAGCTATCAATAATGGAAACCTGCCAAAAAATGGCGTTCTGAAATTAAGCATAATCAAATGTAGATTGCAGAAATAATTTGTGGGTTAGTAATAGCATTGGCAACTCATTGGTTGTAAGTAAGGCTCCAGACGATATTAACTACAGAATACGGTAAAGTGAATAACCTGGCACTTCATTGGTTGAGGTCCAATGATATCCAACAGCCTGTTGATGCCATGCCGTGTAAAGTTTAAGGTCACTCCCAATAAGTGCAAAGCCTTAAACCGTTACAGACCTTTTTGCTCAAACGTTTACTAACAAACCAGTAGGTTTGGGTCGCTCAATATATTGGGTGCTATTTGTAACTAAAAAATCGAGTAGGTTTGTCACTCCGAAACGACTCATGACAGCATAGCAATATTAACACTGCTTTCGACACATCTTTGTTTGAATTTGGGTTTGGCCAGTGGATTGCTTGAAGTAAACAGTAACACATATTTGTTTGGCATCTAAATAATAATTGTTAATTATATGTTTTTGATAATTTTTAAAAATTTCTACAGTAACACTATCTTCGAGACATACGGCTTGCATCTAAAACCTTCTTGAAAAGCTTAAATAGTAATGAGGATATAAAATTCATATGATATGCTTAAAAGTTGCTGTTTTGGCATTATAAAGACAAAAATACAAGGTATGATTATTGAACCAGTAAACAACATACGATACCTGTTGAGAACTTGCAATGAAATTAACCACGTGTTGTATAAACTACAGAAATAACTGAAGTAGTTACACTGTTCTTATGTAGTTGCAAATTTTACACTCGTTTCACGTTCAGACGCATAAGTTTTAATTATGACATTCGGTAGGTACTAGCCAGAGTAGAGCAGGTTACCGCTGACCTATGGCCTGGTAGCCTTAAACAAAGTCGGTGGCCCGGTGTCCTTGTACATACAGATATAAGGCCACCGGTTACCTTTGAATGTTTGCATGGAACTTGGTTGATGACCAGTGGCCTATGGCCACCGGTGGGTTGCCCAGTTTTAGTACTAACTGAAAAGTTACATGGTTAGCCTTTATTATGTTGAAAAACAGAAATTGAATTTCATCCTATCGCTACGTTCCGCAGTCCACTGACAGATAAAGATATCCAAAGATATCCAAAGATAAAATATTATCGGTTTTACTGTTTAGAAGCTTACGTATATTGATCCAACAAATTTTTTAATAGTTATGTCTTTACTCATTTTTTAAAC
>JAHZNB010007157.1:0-13062 GCA_027744295.1 Callyntrura guangdongensis | reverse complement strand
GGTTGACCCCATGGACCCCCAGGGGGCGGCAAAGATTGAAATTTGTTTTACCCATAACTTTAAAACGGTAAATCCGTTTAAGATGTGGTTTTTACTAATCTACTAACATTGACAAGGGCTACAACATTTATCAACTTATCATCTCAGTGACAACCCCTTGGGGTAGAAGCAAGAAGCAACAGACCCCCTTTGATTTCTATGACTTTTAACATAACAACAAATTAACAAGCTTTATATTGGAAGTTTAAGTCCTAGTTGAATATGGGATTTTTGACGAAACTAGACAATATTTAATTTAAAGTAAGGAGACCTCCTTTGTAAACTTCCACAAGTAAGTAATATAGTATTATTGATTGAACGGTATATTTGTTACAATTTTTCCGCTGCGCACAGAGTTTTGTTATATGTTATGTATCGTTCTTTTTGATCTAACGTGTTGTCTGCGTAACTCATAAAAGTCTTGGAATACGGCGGAAGATTTAAACTTCATATTCTATATTCACATATGATATCAATGAACGGAGAAATGAGAGAATAAGAGCATTACCACTACCACTAAGGATCAGCAGGCATCATCACGAGATTTATCGCTTATTAAAAAAAATTCGCAGTAGCTCAGTTGTTCTCGTGAAATAAATTTTACGATTAATCGCTATACCAACTATACATATTGCCGTTGGTAAATAATTTTCAGAATTGTGTACTGAATAGTTGGATTCATAAAACTTTTTATCCACGTTAAAAATGCTGCGAGCTTCTGTCAGCCGGGCAAGAGGTTCCCTTTCTCTAATGCCCATTTACAATACGCAATCGTCGTTGCCACCAGCGTCAACCTCTGTGATGATTGGTGCTGGTCAGCCTTATAAACAATTAGCGCAGTACCACACAACTCCTGCTCGTTTTGATTATAAATATATCAACAATGAAGACGAGGATTTAAGTTTTAAAGGAATAACTGACCGAGCAGCTGGGACTGTGTTCTTTACTGAGTTGTTCCGAGGTAATTTTTATTCACGGACAGTTAGAAGTCCATTTTGGAAACCTTAATGCCAATGGTCGTGTCAGCGTTTTATAATGGAGATAATAAAAGTTATCATATTCTTTTTTCATGGTAGGTGCTGGTGTCACATTGGCACATATATTCAAAGAGCCTGCAGCCAATATCGAGGCAGATCACTTGTATCGCTAGACTAAAATATGCAAAAATGTACACATATGCGCAAGTCAAGTGACTTAGCTGAAGCCGCATCGTTTTGTAGTAATAATGTCCAGATAATACTGTAAATTATTGTTGTTCAGTTAGTTTCGAATTATGGATACACAATTTTTTGCTGTATTTATTCAAAACTATTTTAGCTAACATAGCATCATTGAACTGTTCCCAAAACAAAACACTCGTTTATGCATTTGTTCGTGATGGCCCTTCCACTCCCACAATAATTGATAATAGTGGCATTATTGAGGGTTGTTGATACATATTATATATATGTTTATATGTGAATGTGCAGTGCAATTAGTTATTAATTGTTTAATACTGAAATAAGTCGTTCAGATAAACTGTATAAAATTATTTGTAGAATGATCGAACCGTTTCAAATTATATGTAACATTAATTAAAAGTATCACATGATATGCGGTACCACGGGTATATGTACTTGCTTGCGCTTGCGGTTACAACTTACGAAACAGGTGAAAGCGGCACTCCATATATTTGGTCGTTACTCCCATCAATAACTATTTCTTTCTTGTTCTTGCATGATTCCTTGTTTGATTTATTCAGTTTTGATTACTGAGAATCACTCATAAACTTATTTTCGTAGTAATTCATTTTATTGGTTTTAGTATATTGTCAAACCTCAACCATATCGTGTCGCATAAATGACAGTCATATACTCCACATGCTCACTGGAACGATAATCATTATTGATACTGTGTATTAAAAACAGCTCAGCATCGCCACAATTTACAAACTACATTTACATACGAACAACGTATTCACAAATATTTTTATTATAGCCTTTTTAAGAGTCTGTCGATTGCACAAGAAAATCATATATTAATCTGTAAAGTATACACTGCATATAGGTACCACGAAACATTTAGACAACATATAAATCGGACAAAGGTTGAAACACTGGAATTAAGTAAATTCTTAAGTTGTAAAACCGAAGCATTTACCATTTCATGATTGTGTCTAATAAGAAAGCTTCTTACAAAAACTAATGATAAAAGTAACTAAATAGGTTTTAAGAAGCTAGCATGGTATTTTTTAAAATCAGGAATGGTGAGAACATTACAGCTGTTGCAAAATTATTACGACTATCGACTCGCTGTTTCATGCTTAACTATTTTTATCAATACGATTTTATACCTTGTAAGTAAATATACACAAGTTTTTTTGTTTTTCTATAAAAATGCCACAAAAAACTCTAGCTGTTTTCAATTTTCGCTTTGTAGTCTAAAGTTTCTACAAAAAAGTATCTTAAATAGTTATTTCTTGAAATTTATTGTTTTTCTGTAAATTATACCTTAGTTCAGTTGAAATTGAAGGTAACAGCAGCTTCATTATTTGTAAACATTTCTGTTTTTGTTTCTTTGTGGCGTGAGTGTAGCATAAATATTATCCATGGAACAACAGAGTACAAGATTTAATTTATGGTCTGTGTGAGTGTGTGAATGTGTCTGGCATATTCAAAGAATTGACATTCAGTTGCCAAATAAATCACAACAATATTTAGTTATTTTTCTCCCATTGCCACCCCTCCTGTCGGTTTTAAACGACGCTACTTGTTATGAATAAGATTAACTAACAACATGATTTATTGGTATCAATAATAATAATAAGATAATCGTTTTGTTATTATATCTTATATTGTATGATACTAACGTCGTCATTATGCCGTTCTAAATAGATACTTGTAACAATCATATGCTTTACATTGATAGATCACTTGTTTTCTTTAAAAGTATCAATAGTTTAAAATTAATTGATTATAATTATTACATATTTTAGGTTTTGTTTCAGTTTCATTTTTATAGGATTTGTTAAATCAATGACTATTTTGGTATGGTATGTTGGTGTCCTCATGACTTAACTTTCTTTTCCTTGGCCATTCTTTTGTGGTAATGCTGAGCCATGGCGTTGATAATGGAAATGACGAAGTATATCACCATCCCCATAACAAATTTCTCCAGGATGGACGCTACCATACCACCCTCCTGTACAACAAAAAGCATATGGTTTAAACTAAGCTCTACGATTTTTTTCTTTTTAGAACCAACAAAAATTTATTACGATTAACGTTATCATCGCACGTACAGAAGGAACATCGGACTCCTGACGATTGTGCAAAGTTGCTTTTTGATGGTTCATGAGTTCTACGAAAGGCCCACTAATAATAGGTCCAAGCTTTGGCACGGAGTCCAACAAAGACACCACCCTGAATACAGGAAAAAAACAGGTTAGATTTACATGATACACTAATATGGCTTAGTAAGAACATGAAGGTATTAAAGAAGCGAAATATGACAGACCTATCCAACAACTCCTCGTTGAAAGCCAAAATCACAAAGGTCATTTGCAAATGCACCTTAACAATTGCCTTGCCTATGACAGTAGCCCCAAAGAACGTGGTGAACGGAACGAGGAAATGTCCACAAGTGATTCCGGCCAAGTCGAACAAAGGATTGGGAATAGATGCGCATGCAAGGATACCCCAAAATCCAACCTTTTCAACGAGATCTTCCATCCAAAATTTACCGCGTTCCATGATACTCAATTTTGAAGGATCAAGACGTTTTTTTCTTTGAAGAAGTTGATTGAATTCTTCCATCTCTTCTTCATCTGTCATTCCAGATATACGTGCAGCACGTGCCATGAAGTATGGTGGTAATTCTCCTAGCGCTGTACCGAAGCCCCACATTAAGGACTCCCATCTGATTTTCCCAATGATATCTGATACTGTAACTCCATCGGGGTTACTTTCTTCTGGACAAAGAACCCTGCGAAGGCAAAAAGACACGCTTGAATGCCTAATGTATACATTATGTCGGGAAACTCAGAAATTTACAAACTTACTGTTCAGGATATGGTGGACGTGGAAATTGTACAGAACCACATTCCTGTGCAGCTAGAGTCACCTTGGCAATGAATGGGCCTAAGTAAAGAAGAAAAGTATGAAGGCCTGTACCAAGGCCGACAGATGAGAGAATACCGAGAAATACCCAGTACGAGAACCAGGCAATGTCTTCTTTAATTTTGAGTGATTTTGGATCTTCTTTAAGCAGCATGAAGTACAGACCGTAAATTATTCCCAACAGAACTAATAAAATGAGTGCTCGTCTATACAAAGGTATCGATCGTTTGCGGGGATCATACAGAGACATCGCAAACTTATCCCTAGCGTCTACTATCGAACATGGAATTTCTCGAACAAAGTAATAGAGTGTTGTAAAAGGCCTCCGCCAAACGGTAAGTTTTGATCTGTCATCATCACCGCTACCCGGCGATGTCGAATTTGACGAGGACGACAAAGACTTTTTCAGCTTTCTATTACTACTACTACTACTCATTTCACCACCACTCTCTTGTCGAACTTTGTCGCCTCGGTGCACACTGTTCGTGATATGATGAGGACCGTCTGGCTCAGCATCTGATGATGAGGACGTTTTTGACGACTTTCCAGTCCGTTTTGTATTGTTATTCATGATTCTGGTCTGATGAGCCTTTTCTTCTTCCTTTTTTAGCTCTTCTAATTTTTTGGCCTGTTAACAAGAAAATAAAATAAATCGATAAGTTTCTCGTGTCTAAACCAAGTAATAGAGGAGAAAACTTACGCATTAACAAGGATTAATAGCTGGCAGAAAACAAATAATTAACATAATAATGCACAATAACAATCTTTGAATATGTTGATAATATTTCTACGCAACACACAACACAAGACAACTAACCGATCGGTCTGTTTAATTAGCGAAATTAATGTATATTTATCTTCAACACAAAACTGCTTCACTCGCCATACCAAATAATAAACCAAACAAGGTCAAAGAATTCAAACAATCCAATATAGAAGTAAGGATCGGAGTAACCTACCTACTTTACGTTATCCAGCTGATTACGTATTACGACAGGCAAACATTATGCATATCGTGACCTTTTTGTTTTATGACAGCACAAGGCATAAGTAATATTGCCATTAAATTAATTATACTTTTACAAAAAGTACATCAATAATGAGTAATAAATAAACAATTGAACGAAAATATATATGAGTCAATAATTGATAACGGTTTAGCTAGCAAATACAATCATCATGAACGATGTATTTTGATGTCGTATTTTAAATTGCGGATAAATTAAACAGTTACTTGAATTATAGAAATAAAATATGGAGAGATGGATAACGCTGACATCAATTTATACATATAAAACAATAACAACAGTACCACATTATTAACAATCACCAGCTTACATTAGTAAAGCGGTTTAGCCCAAGCTCCACATCTACGTCTACATTTGTGTTAAACGACATTATTCTACAACAGCCTGATACACAGTAGATTGATATAACTGTCGTGTGTCAGGTTAAAAATGTAATATTACTGACACAGATGACACGATGACAGCCAACAACATAAACATAAGAGTAGTTGCAATTATGAGAATGTATATTTTAGTTTTTCTTCGCAGACATTTGGCCTCGAAATCGGATGATAGAACCAAATTCTAGATAAGAAGCTCAAACTTACAATATTATCAATTCTTGAATTCAAGTCATTTAAAGATGATTCGTGGCAACATATAATTATAAAATAAGATAATATAGCTAAATGACAGAATGGTGAAATACACACAGTAAATCGTGGGGTTGACAAGATGATCTCTTCCTTCTCTTCTCTGCCATAAGATTTACTTGTACTCGTCAATAGTCGTCTACCGTATTTATTACGTATGAAATATGCAAGAGCGAAGAAAATATCGAATAAGAGAAACCCCCAGCAAAAAATACATATATTAATTATCGAGAACAGTAATGCCAGTCACAGCAAAGTAATGTAAACGTAGGACTAAAAAATAACCGGTAAAAACAGCATCGGTGCCCTGTAAGTATAGACGATACATGCATAGAAGTAAGGGGTGCACTGTGTTAACGAACTTTTTTAATTTACCTAAATTTCTTAGTTTCCAACTAGGCTTTTAAAAACTCAATCGTAAAAAAATAAATCCGTCATTCCTATTTGAATATTTTAAAAGGTAGATTACCTATAAAAGAACCTCAAATAACCTCAATAGAGGGAAGGTATTTTGTATTTTTGCATCATGGTGCCCCAATTCCGAAACAAGGTTTCATGACCTGTTCCCGTCCAATAATCACATCACAATAAATAATCATACTGATAGTGTTCACTGGTATATGTATGCATCGAGAGAAATAAAACTGGTCATTGAACTGAACTGAACTTTACTACGCGGCTTTTAAGTTTTGGAATTCTTAGAAATACTCCCCGTATATTTCGTCTGCAACATTGTGTGAGAGACGTTTACATCACTAATCTTTCAGAAGATTGGGAAGCTGGGCACTAGCTACGTGTTAGTTTTTACTTCTAAATTACATAATTAAAAATTCCTACATATGATATAAAAAATAACAATGAACCATAAAACAATTAGTACAAAGGCATAAACAGCAGATTCAGCGTACAAAGCATACATTTAGTACAAAATTTATATTAAATGATACAAAAAACTTAATTGCAGATGTCATTGTACAAAAGTTTCATTGCAAGTTGCAAGTTACGATAGACATTATACATTCGATTTACGAACAAAACACAGTTGTGCAAAGCAATATTGTGATCTTAAGCTTGACTAATTGATTTTATTTGTTACTGCAATGTGAATCCAAGCAAACTATTTGCAAAACTATTATGAACTGTACTAGTGACTAGAATGTTTTAAAAAAAATAATGACCATTGCTTGTTGGGAGCCTGTTGGGCGAACGCCTCGCTTTCTCAATTCCCATTTTAATTCCTCCAGCTCATTCCCCTTAGAATTCTTCCGTTTCTTAGGCATTTCTCAGATTGAAGTGAAGAAAATGTTGATGTAGTGGTGGCCAATTGAATTAATGTTTTGTTATAAACAGGAGTTAAGCGGGAGGCGAAATGCAGGCAGTTGTGTATAGAGAATATTTATAACCCAAAACCACCACCACCCAGTAAACCAACTTGACCCGATCGCCAAACTTGACTTTTCCACTGACTAGATTTTCTTTGCAACGAATTAAAATAGGATAGAACATAGGAATAGGAAACTACCGGTAGAACGACGATATTTGAATTTTACTACGATGTTGTTAATAGGATCTGATCACTCTAAGGACGGCGAACAGGACATTTGACATTATTGTTTTCCTGTAGAATGAACACAATCAACAAAAAATATTTCCACCTTATATATGTTTCATGATACGGTATCTTGTAAATGTGGTTCACTATATTAAAAAAATTAGTTCACCAACCAATTACTTCACTAGAACATCCATATTATGTTGGTGTGTGGATTAGTTTTATTTTATCAAAATAAAAACAAAAGTGGATAGAAACGAAAACGAGAACTATAAAACTGGTCTACCATCTATCTACATAATAAACTAATAAACCGATAATAAACAAACTTTGACATAAAACATATACATACATATACTAAAATAAAGTGAACATGAGCCACTTTTGAAACAAACTTAACTTTTTATATATTAATGATGAGCTAAAGAGCCGCAGCAAGAGCACGACGACACATAACATTTAGGTATTTATATACATTGCATTATTTCATTGCCAATTGCAACTTCATGCAGATTGCAGATATTGAAAGAAATGCAATGCAGCACTTGCAGTTGTTAAAATTATTGCAATGCAAATCAAAAAGTGAATCAAGGAATTTTTTTAAACGCTTACACCTATATTGCACTTTGCACTTCCAGATGATTGTCCAATACTATCTAAAAGTGAGTCTCTAGTAATAACCGTTTTCTTAGGTTTTGCGGAATGAAATTTATTTATCCTCTGACTACAATACTGACTGACTATTAACATAATTGATTTTGGTAAACTGTACCATTAGCCATCACGGTTACCTGTTAACTTAATACTAGTAGAAAGTGTGTATAAGTGCGCTTGCCTCGTACTCTATACATATTTAACCAGTCTTGTGACAAAGAAATAATTGTATTAATTAATAAATTATTAACAACTTACCTTGTGTCAACTAGTCGTTGAGGAATTGCTTTTTTTCGCTTTTAACAGTAAACGCGTTCCTAGGATTGATGGGACGTGAGAATCGGATCAATAATGAAATAATAACGATTATTGTTGACTTCGTTTAGTTGAATTGGACGAGGTCGTTTATCGTGACTAAATTATAGCTATTCCGGCGATGTTTAGTGTAGAGGTGAGTAGAGGTTATTGAGACCAAGTGATTTTGGAACGACTACAGATAACGATGGCGATTAACCAACTTATTAATACCTACTCCAGTAAGGTGACTAAATTTTGGTCACAATTAGAAAAGGTAAAAAAATTGTAGGTTTACATCCCCGACTTATTCATTCTTGCCTGCTATAAAACGTTTAAAAACCACAAGGTTGATCTAGCTGGTAGTAGCAACAAAACAATAACAAACCTATCGGTGGTAAGGTTACAAACAGACCAAGTTAATATCAGTCGGACAAGTTACTCACAATCACAAAATATCTTTCCGCTTCTCAGCACGAACAACGAAACTGAAAGACGTTTTTTTTAAACAAAAATAAATATCCGCAACCTAGTTCATCTTACCAATTAAAATCTTAATAATCCAGCGACGGCTAATTTTTTTACAATTACGTACAATCTAAGCTAAAGTATACGTCAACTAATATCATTTGAATTTAAAACAACACATGAGCAACAGAAAGACCCGTAGTCTAAAATATTTTGGTTATAACAATCGGCAGTTGTATAGTAAAATAAATATATTTCCTAATATAAATATATGACTTATGACTTGTCAAAACTAGATCGCTCCTCCTTAGTAAAAAAAACTTACTTTCACAACGAAGTGATAAACGTACAAAAACTCCAACTAAAAACTAAAACGCCGTATCCTCCTCTTCTCCTGATCTGTGTCAAAGATTCTTCTGTTTTCCTCCAAAAAAGTAAGAACAAACAAGAAGCAATCAGTTTTTGTTGAGCACCATCGTCGTCATCACAGTTTGAACATATCAGACTGTTTCCTCGACACTACTACTACTGCTGTTTGTGGATCGTCATCATTTGCCTAATTCCTTTTACCACCACGTCACTTTTTTACGGTGTACGACGATGATGATGGGAATGGGAAGGGAAGTGAGTAGCCGCGCTGTTTTAGTCAAACACTACCTACACTCATAACTGAAGCACCATAAGTACACAAGCAAATAGCCGTGTTGTTGGTTGTTGTGAGTTGTGGTTGTGTGAAGTGAAGAACACCGAGTATTTGCTAGGAGTGTGATAGTAGTAGTAGGAGTAGCGGTTGTAGTAGTAGTAATAGTGGCGATGCTGATGATTATGATTACTGTTTTACAAAATCTATTCCTCCTCAATTCTCAACTCTTTGCACACAACAGCAACAGTGCAAAAACAAAATAACTGAAGTATCCAAACTTTGTGCTTGCTTGAAGGCTTCTGTTACACTTGACCAAAAATTGAAGGGAAAAAAACTTAACGTGAATTGTTGTTACCACTGTATTTACACACAAAGAGCTTTCTTCTATTTGTTAAAGCACCTTTTTGGTCATGTATTTTCTCCTTTCCTTTTTATGGCGATGATGATGATAGTTGATATACACGTAGTATCCGTTATTGTTTAGTTGCAAGTCTGGTTGATAGCCGGCTTTACTCTATCCCTAGTACTCACGTTTGGCGTTACTTTCTCTCCTGCGCTCAGAGAGGCTACTGTTGGAGTGGTTGAGGCTGAACTAAAATGAGCGAGAAAAAAAGACGATAAAAGAATAAACACGTTCTCTTTTTTTTGACAAGTCGACATAAACAAGGAAACACGCCAGTCCAACCGAGGAGGAAAAATAAAGACACTTTCATTATTACCTGCCTATTAATAAATTGTATGTATTTATGTCGTCCCTAAGCTAAGCTATCAAGACTTTTACTTTACATGTTGTGGTGTTGTGTAGATGTACATCACAAAATACTATCTATCTATACTAGTAACAACAGTTCCGTATCCTTCAGAAATGTATTATGATATATGCTGTATGTATGTAGTAAATTATCTACTTTTATTGCTGGCGTAACCTTAGTACCAAAAACAGACAACAACGAAATATAACACCAGTTAGGGATTAGTATGGATAAAACATCACCGCGAAAAAGGTGTAGTAGAAACATCGAGCAAAAATTGCTTAGTCAGAATTCTGTATTTATATATACACCACTTACATAATATTACGAGCCTTTTAGTTGAAAATGAGAAAGAGGGTAGAGCTTATTATTCCTATTATTAGGAGGAAGAGGAATCCTCATTTAGGAATTTTAGGATAGCTGATGATGGTGAAGGCAACTGGCGAGTGGCGAGTGTATTGTACTGTATAGATACCTATATTTTATGATGTATAGATGTATGATGGCTAGCAAGAGAGTGCAGTAGAAGTGGAACTGTCAAGTCAAGGTAAGAAAAAGGCTTGAAAGGGTATTTGACAGCTTTCTTCCATTGGCCGCATTTTTCTGTATCTTGCCGACCAACCGTGAAGAAAGCAAATAATAAACGGTTTATATTAGCATTTGGCATTTTACATATTATTTTAAACGGACTTTCTTGTGTACGCATAACCCAAGTTGCCAAGTTTTTGGCACTGTTCCTACTTATGAACAATAACAAATTATTTTCGGTAAGAAATTGCCGTTCTGTTGGATGTACTAAGCATTGACCGAGCTTAGTAGCGAAGTTATAAACAAGCATAATATTTATTTACACGCTAGGCTACTGACTGATTGTCTACTGATTTTTTTAAAAATTACTCTTCTATTATTGGCTAGTAGAGCAGTTTTCAAAAACTTTATTGTACATGTGAACAGTATCAGCACATGAAGATCAAATAGAGATATTATAGTAGAAGACGAGGTAGCTTGAGTGCTTGAGATTTACAGTTTTTTTCTACCCAAAATATATATCATCTTTTTATTAATTTTAAACGTGCGGAAAAGTAACATATGCGCATGACGCGGTATACTGTTTTACACTGTCAGTGGAAAGACTATTCTGATATGATTAAAGAATTAAACTTTGAAATAGAAACATTTATGCATGTAATTCTCATCAGTCTCATCGTATGCACGCCATCGTGAAAGCCATACAATAAAGTTACCTATACACTTTTCATTCTGGGTGACATCAATGAAACGACGGGCAATCTATGTGTCTCGTAACAAGGTCAGTGTGGAATAGAATAATTTACTTTGAAAGTTGACACGCGTTGTTGGCATTATATGACCATGACATCTGAGAAACATAAAATTGAAATTGAATATGAAATGTAACATGCGATTCATTCATTCATGATGCATGTGTAGTAGAATGTATCATGGCTGTAGTTATTAAAAAGGTGGATTGGAACCACCGCTTATTGTTGTCCAACTAATGATAACAAAGACCAGTTTTTATTTGTTGTTAGCCTCCCTCGCAGGGTAGCATCAAAATATTAACTTTAAGATTAACAATGGCAACGATAAAAAAAGAAGGCATAATCTGATTATGATAATCAGGTCAATTTAAAAATTTAAAAGCGTTTGTCCATAATCATCTTCCGTGCTTTTAACATTTTAAAAAGCGGATCGGGGAATTTTTAGAAGCGATTTACTGAAGTATCCTCACCGCAACTTTTACTTCTCTTTTCTTGTTTCAAAAAAGGGTTTAATTAAAGGGAATCTGATTTTCTCCAAAAATAAATTTAACCTTGAGACATAATCGCCCACGTTAAAAACGATAAGATTTAATTTGCTTTCGTGAATAAACCATGAAGTCAAGGACATCAGGAAGTAGCGAAAGCATATATTCATTTGAATTATAAAGACATTTTCAGAGTAGGCCATTGGTTACCTCTATAAAAAATTGGTGCAAATTGCTCTACAAATACCAGAGATACACTTATATGACCTTTGACTCTGATCACGTTGAGCTAGGAGGTCAAGCGTTAGTTTGCTTATAGAGGAGGCCATAGGCTACCTGTACACAAAGTTTGGTGTAAATCGCCTCATAAATACCAAAGATACACCTGTATGACCTTTGACCCCGTTGACCTTTGACATCAAAAAATATCAGGTGCACAACTAGACGTCATGCACTATCGATTAGTGCAAACAGAATTCCAAAATCTTTCCCGTTTCTGAGATATAGCGGGGACAGAAAGACAGACATTCGTAATCGCAATAAGTAGCGAAAGCGTAAGAAAGCTTTCGCTACTTAATAAATAGTACTTGTTGCACATGGTAATATAAAGTAACAGTTTAACAGAAAGTCAGAGTTTAACATAATTGTACCTATCAAGTGGTCTTCTTTTTTTGTTAATAGTTTCATATATAAACACTTTCAGAGAAACAAATTATTTTTTGAGGTGTCACTTATTTACGTTGCAAAAGATACCATCTCTTAAGTTGGGAATGTGTCTTTTCAAACACGTTTACATCTGTCATCCACTTCAAAAATGACGATTTCAAATATTATTGGTTTAATTAATTTTAATTTTAACGATTTTAACTATTAGGTCTTCTTAAAAAACCTATTAGTTTTACTACTTGGTTTTCGTAGTTGGTCTGAGGGCACGATAACTCATGCGAAAACTTAATCACTCTCCTCTGGGGTCTCTTCCTCTAGTTTCTCTTGTTTCTATCACAAGGGGAGTCACAAACATGTCATGTTGACTTATGTTTAGGGCCTTTCAAAAGCATAAAAGGCATAAAAAGCATAATGAGGAAATAAACTATGAAAGGCTTGCTAAATAAGCTTTTCATGTGTTGACAAAGCAATT
>JAHZNB010007156.1:0-15732 GCA_027744295.1 Callyntrura guangdongensis | reverse complement strand
CGTCCTGTTAATTGACGGTCCTCCCTTTCTCGTGTTAGACATTTTGAAAGGAAAAGCATTCTGAAATTCTGTTAGAATACATGCACCAGATCACATAAGTTAGTACTTACAAGGGAAGGTAGGAAGTTATCCATTTGGTAAGAGGCTACCATAAGTGCAGTCTGAGATACAGGCGTATACATTTCTTTGGACTTTTGTAACAGGGTAGGTAAATTTGTATTATACTTAAATGCCAAAGCAGTCGTAAGTTTGATATTGCAATTAGCCTATAATATGCACAGAGTAGTTAAGTTAAAATTATAGTGTTAACAATAAATTTTCGTTGATATTACTGCTTTTAAGATAGTTGTGACATGTTCCAACACACGGCTGTGCTACGCTACCTTAATTATTTGGTTCGGATAAAAATTTGCCAATTTTAGTAGTCAAACGTATAGCACTATTTTAATTTAGCTACTCTTTGCGTACGATTATATATTGTATATTGACAATGCATTACGAGACTGACTGCTTTGTATTGGTATTGAAGTATAGTAAACATTTATCTATTCTTGTACGAAATTCATTACATAAATACGTAATCCCTTCTAACTCTGGTACATGTAAACATTCGGATACTAGCCCAACGGGTACTTGTACAGCTTAAAAAGCTCTATCGGACTTCGATAATGATAACCATTTAGTGATAGGATAACTTCTTAATTTCCCTTGTAAGTTGAGATTTCTTGATTTATATTAGACTTGTGAAGGAAGCTTTAGGCAAGCGCAATACTACATTAACGTGACTAACTAGTTATATTAGTTTAAATAATTAAAGCTAATGCAATTAACAAATTGTTTGAATTATAAAGATAAATTTGGACAGACAACATGAAAAATTAGATTTAATATTTGATTGGTCAGCAGTACTGGAAAAATAACTGATACAAGTTAAGGAAATGCGAACACAAATCAAATGAAAATTAAAGGTTTGCGTTGCTTTTATTTATTTAGTTTCTAATGTGTGAAATTCTTTCCGAAACAAAAAATCCTTCCGGAAATCTTATACCAAGTAACATTAACGTGCATGACTATTTGACCATTTTTCATATGACTCATGCTCGGTCGCTTATGCGTATTTGGTCTAAGTTAGAGAGATACACCGTAACTGGCTTTTAGGTGATAGAACTAAAGCAAATAAATTCGGCCCTAGCATTGATAGCTTTTTTACAGGCCCTTATACTGATTGGTCTGAATCTTCTCTGAAAGGAAAATTTCTTATTGAAAAGACGACGAATGTTTTAAACAATATACGCACAATAATTTTGGTGTACAAACGACCGCATACATTCGTTTTTTCAATGAAATGAAGGAACTATTGCACAGAATTGTTGAATCCACACTAAAACCATTCAGAAAAGCAGTAAAACTTCGTCTATGTATAATCGTATCACTAGATGCGTCAACAGTTTTGCACAGTTAGTCTTAAAATTGGAATTATTACTAAAATCTGACTTCCTTTGTTAATATACGATAACCACATACGTTCAGTTAAATGAGATTCAATTTAGTTGGATAATGTTGGAAGATAAATACTTTGTGTTTGCTTTGTAAATCTGCTGAAAAGGAGGGATTTATACAATCATTGTATACAAGCAATCCCCAATTTAGGAAGTTCTCTCGCAGGCTCATGTTCTAAAAAGCCGCTTACACTACTAAACGTATAGATTCTGGTGATATTGGTGAAGTACATATAACTGGTATTGTAGATATTCTTTAAGCTAAATCTTATATTAACGATAATTTCAACGGTTCCGGTTATTAGTAAGCATATAATTTACTTTTAAATTGTATTTAGATAGTATGCCTTTTGTACACCTTCTGGTCAACAATTTTTGTTTGACACTCTTGTTTTTGTTACTGTTAACTAAAAACACCTAATGATCTCATAATCTTCCTAATTTAGTTGCTTACCTGCGGACAACTGTAACGTGAATACATAATTCAAAATTATAATTGCAACATCAATTTCGTAAATGTATTTGAACTGAGCTGACCTTTATCCTATAAAAATTTGTATTTAACGTGTTATGAAAAAAATGAGGAAAATTTGGACATAACTTAAATGCAAATACGACGAATATTGGTAAACACATTTAATTTTATTCAAACACAGTTTTTAATACAAACTAATACAAAAAAACGATCAAGTAATTTACCTTAACGTCAGTGTTTTCTAGAATTTTCCATTTACATTTTAAACCATACGTTAAACCTTGGAATCACTGCCGCGGCTACATGTATTACAAAATTTAATTGTTGTTTAACACCTGTTGTTTAACACCACTAATAACATGTTCAGATTTTGGTTCTGGACCTCAAAAACTATTTAACAGATATAAGTGTAATATGAACGTACATACTAAGATTTGGAACAAACAGTAAAGTTTGAAGCAAATTAAAAGCTTACATGATATTTACAAAAACATTCCGATCAATTGCATTAAATTAAATTTATTTACAAAAATTGGAATGTTGTTTCAAAAAACAAAACACAAGAACATTTACAATTGGAAGTTTTGCATTTAAAGTTAAAATATTTTATTTGAGGGAAAGTCTCCAATTATCAACTACTAGCGTATATGTGAGGTATTTTGTATAACTCGGTGTTGCCACATTCTATTAAAGATCATTTATTTCCATTATATGTAATAAAAAGTTCCTGAATAATGACGGCCCGATCTCAGTCACTAAATTACGTATGTTTATTAAACCGTCCCGAGTTCCTGATTCATGTTTTGATTTTATCGCACAACAAAGTGTTCTAATTTCAAACAGTGATTTAAAAACTTCATGTCCATATTTTGCTTTTAAAAATCTAAACGAGCGATGCCATAGTCTACATATCAACTGATTCGAAATATGCTCTGTCGAATCAGTGAAATAGTTTTCAGACCACCTTAAGTAAACATTATTTCCTAAGCCTTCCTTCAGGTTTTGAGTCGTTAACATGAAACTTAAATTATCCGGGGAAAATAGTGCCAATAATAATTTTAAATTATCTGCATACCGTTCTTTCAGCATTGCAGGTAAAACTGTGTTCACGGTAACACGTTCATTGTTAAGTTCCGTTATAAACAATAATGGGGTCGTTTCTTTAATCATGTTATTTAATAATTTTTGTTGTATAAGTATAGAAGGCAACGCAGAAAAGGTGTGACTTCTTGCATCACAGTCAGCAGCATTTAGTAAACAGTTTAACGCTTTCACGGGAATTCGACTGCGAAGACCAAACCCTTCAGATTTTTGTGTTTGCCAAAACTCGTCAGTAGTGACCGTACTAAAAAAAATCGATGTTTTGTTAGAAAATGTGAAGCTACTACTCTCTTCAGATTTTAAGTCGATATCTTTTATGAAAGCTAAAGTTTTTTCTTTTAAAGCTTTTAATGATGTAATCTTGTTAGTTGGATTTTCTGTTTTTTTAAAATCATCGTCGACTAAAGCAAATTGAAGGAAAAAGAAATCGTAAAGATATTCTGTCATTTTCTCTTCGACAACCTGCAGCCCTTTCTTTGAATGACGTTTATGTTTACCATAATGCCATTGCAACCTTTTTTTAAATTTTTCAAAAATTTTATGACACGTTTCGCCGTGAAGCGTTTTGGTAAGAAATTGTGCCATCTTTGCGTCTAGAAGATTTCTTGGCAAATTAACAGATATCATGTCGTTAATAATCTCCACATGTGTAAGAGCAAATTTGTCACCAAGTGATAATGAAGGCAGTAATTTGAGACCTAAATTATTCACATACGTAGAGTTGAAACCGTGAGCAACTTCACCAGTAATCATGTACGATACTATTAACTCGCTCATGGTTGTATAGTTAAGTTTTCCATCTCTAACATTTTTTCAGATTCTTCGTGTTCTGAATTTTCTGGGTAAAGCAGTTCAATACCATGCTTGAGTACATTCGCTGCAGGAATGATAGTGTTATCAAACCACAATCTTAATGCGACTGGTTCAATGGCAACAAAATACTTTGGATCAAACAACACTTTTTCTACCGTCGTAAACTCTAAAAATCGTTTCATAGCAATTCTAAATTCACACACTAAGCCTTCTGATATTTCTACCTGCTCGTACTTTTCAAATCTTGCCGTACTTGGACAGTTACTACCGCAAACAAACTCTGCTAATTTAGTCAACAAAAAAATTGGGGTTTGTTTTTTGATATTGTCATAAGTTGATAACTGATAAGTCTTCCTTTTTTGTGGAAAAGCCATAGCCCCTAACAATCCTAACAAAACTTCAGTAAGTCTAGTTTTTCTGAACCATTTGTAGTTGTTACGGTGAACCTCGTGTCCTAGTCGTGCATAAAAATTCACACAATGCGGGAATAGTTTTCGTGATCTCAAATTCGCTACACCTGGAAGCGCAAACGGGTGGTAAACTTGGAATTCACATTTAACTAACTCTTTGACATTTAGAAAATTCCAAAACAGTAAGAGGTTGTTATCTTGATTAGGTTTCACTTCACGTTCCATATGAAAATCTTGCGCAATGTGGAATACGACGTGGGCAGCGTTATTTTTAATAACATCTTCATCCATATTTAAGTGTTTTGCATATGAAAACAAAAACTTCTCCGTGTTTTGCATTTCTTGAACATGTTGCTTCATATCAATGAAGTCAATAGTAGGAATAACATCCTTCGGAATCTCAGTTTCAAGTCCCATTCTAGAAAAAACATAACATACTGCTACGTAGGATACACAATAGTACAAGAAGTTTGCCATTTAATGAGCTAGAGTATTCACAAGATAAGCTCTGTTATAGACTAAGTTTGGCAGATAATATTGGTTATCGTTTGCTTAAGTTAAGTTCCTATTTAATTCAGAAAACAAAAACTGTCTAGTGTGAAAATGTAGAAATGACGATGATGATTTGGCATACTAATAAAATAGCATGTAATCAGCTTGTCCCAATTATCGTAATATATTTTACATTTTAACGTTGGATTTTGTATTTGACTTCAGCCAGAGTTAGCAACCTAAATTTGACAGAAGATAGTCCATGTTTTCTGCCTAACTTATTCCTACCCATATGGTGACTCTAAGAATGTGTTTGGACGAAATGCAAAAGTAAGTACTACCTCTCAAATGTAAAAAGTATGAGATCTTCATATCTGTCTTCAGGCTTCTCTAATGTGGCAAAAGGCTGCTCGCCAAATTGTTCCCATTTATTTAAAGATAACGTCTGGTCTTCTGGGTATCGTTGTTTGTTGTGGTTAAGAGCGTGAATGTCAATTTTTTCTTCTTTAAAGAATAGTTTTAGTTGTTTGCAATATTTCGAGAAGTGATTAACTAGTTTTTCTCTCAAAATTTTGGAAAAATCTTCAAAACAATCCGCCGGAATAATCCACTGGTTTGAAAATAGTATTTCATTTGCAAGTTTACTATTTTCTAATTCACAAGTATTTTTCAATCCGTCTTCGACAGACTTACTTCCAGTTGCACTCATGGCTTCCCTGATAAGTTTGAACACGCACTTGCTGAACTTGTCTTCTTTAAAATCTGTAGTGCGAACAAAAAGTGCAGAAGTTTTTTAATTTGTTAATTTCTATGCATAACATAATAAGTAAACAGACTTACAAGTACGAGGTAAAATGTTATTTGTTGCATATATCACTGATACTTTCCATGGTCCGATGTTGCAAAAATGAAGAGAGTATACTCGTTTGTCATGAACAAAAGCTAATCCTTTTAGCTTAGAACCGTAAAATTGATTTACGTACTCTATTCTCGGAGTTTGGAAAAGTTTGATTTCACAGGGAGACAGAATTGTTAGTGAACGGCTCGATATTAATATTCCATCGAGGACTAAGTCCGACTGCAACCTAAATAAAAAATCAATGAACTATTGACAAATGATATTTTCTTTATTCATTCTATAATTGTGTTACCTTGCGCCAGTGCTGGTTGGTTCCATTGCCAGATTTTCCCTTAACATTTCCGGTAGTTCTATTGTTGTGATCGGTGCATTGTCGATAGCTTCCGAGAAGATCCGCCGAGTTTCCCTGTAGTACCTAAAATACATGGAGGTTTTAACTTCAAACCTATGATAATTCCTTATTGTTTTTGTTTTGAAACCATGTACCTTTCACCAGGACTTAAGTAACAGTTTGAAGTTCCGCCACTATCCACTCCATCCAATGAATCCGCAGAACTACATGATGAATTGTCTTCATTGTCATCTGAGCTAATGGGTTCATCGTCCATTGTAGCTTTGCTGCATGAAAAATTCACAAGATCATTATTACGACTAGAATTAAATGATTAAACGGATTGTCTTAACGTTATTAAATTTACCGTCTAACGACCTGAAGGCAAACGTACCTTACGCGGTACAACTTATACAGAAATTAATTGGCTTACAAAATGTAACGAGTTTTGCTTGATTGTAATTTTTACACAACTTGAAATATTTCATTTTGCATATAACCGAGAACAGAATAATGATCAAAATATGTATAGCCCTACTTAGCTAGATTAATATTTACCAGGTTTTTTCTTTAAAAAAATATTTCTCGAAATTGTTCAATTTAGTTGACTTAATAACATGTAACATAAGCAATTTGTTGCCCTGAAAAGCTAAATCATTATCATTAAATGTGTTTGTAAAACTAAACCTACTATAATATATCCCTAATCTTTAAACCAAAGGTGAATAGTTATTATAAACTCATGTCACACGCGGTCCATTTGGACGACTAGTTATATTTTTACATGCAAATATTTCACGAAGTTCATGGCATTTATCACCTGTTTGTTCTGTTTGAAATGATAACATGAAGCCTAAACGGGTACAATAACTGTATCATAAATTCCTGGATTTATGAAGATATTTTGCTGATTTATTATTAAATATGGGGATGTCATACGCACGTCAGGGTATTATTTGTGCCTCCGTTCACCGTATAAATTCACAGTTTCGTTCAAATCATGTGGCTAAGGTATCAGGGACCGTTTTGTACTTGCAATAATTAAGACTAAATAACAATTCTAAAAATATCTCTTTAAAATAGTTAACACATTATTTTAATAACGCTTTTACTGACCTGATAGTTTTAGTATCGTTTGAAATTCGGTCGGCCAGTCGATAATTTGTAAAGTTCTTGGTGTTTTAAGCGGGAGTAAAAAGAACTTATATCTTCCTTTCTATGTACTCATTACTTCCAAAAGCAGCAACACACAAAATATATGTAGCTACATGACTTAGAAGGGGAATGGTAACCTTAAGTGTAAACGAAAACATGAATGCGAGCCTACGTTTACGATTGAGACGATGGTATTGCCATTTGTACTTATCGCTTTTTATCGCTTAGTATTATGCTGCATGATCTTGATAACAACAACATAAACATGAGGTCCCTGTTTTAAACTTGCCAGTTTAACTGGGGCAGTATAAGATATACATCAATATTCTGGTAAGACGCATGAATAGAGTCAAAAACATGACTTGTTGCAGGATAGGATCGGAGGATGATTCTGTAAATTTATACACACAAATTTGTTTGGCTATTGTTGTGGTGTTGGTGTTCCAGAAACTTATACAATATGTGTCGATACGCCTGAACATGAACGTAGGGATTCGCTTATGGACATTCTGCACGCATGCCAGTTCCACTCAGCTTGCAATGCAGGAGAGGGTGATGATGATGGCTGTGAAGCGAAAAAAAGCTCCATTTGATTTCTATAGCTTACGTTCAATATTAATATGTATTGCCACCTATTCTGTGATGCTTTACTAATTTCTGTGGAAAGTATACACGTTAGTTGCGTTGTTTACTTACACATTTCAACTTCTTTTCACGCGTTTTGGTGAGGGGCACTGTGATACGAATTCTCATTGTTGTTCTTTATCGGTACACTTACATTACAACGCAACTTCCAAAAATGAAATGAGCAAATTATGTATCCGTGCCAGTATGTTACTTAATAATAATAATAAAGTGTTGGCCCGGTTCATTTGTTTATTACGCCGATGAAATCTAAATGTCATTGGAGTATTGTGATCAGCGTATTTGTCTGTCTGCCTGTCCGTCAGTCCGTCTGTTCGTCATCACTCTACATACCAGCCACTTTAGTCGATTTGACTCAACTTTGGCATACAACTACCGTAGGATACTGGCACATATGGGATACAATTTCAGAAAATTTGTTCTATCCCCGGGGTGATCTCGGTGGTCGAAATTAAAACTATAACCAAATAAGCTCAAATTTGGCACATATATACCTTGGGTTTCTGGCATCTCTAATCTGCTATTTTAAAAAATTTAGTCTACCCTAGGGGGGTCATTTCGGGGGTCGAAAATTAAACTTTAACCAAAATGGCTCAAATTTGGCACATATGTGCCTTAGGTTTGTGGCATTTCTGAAGTGCAATTTCAGCAAATTAAAGTCGACCCACGGACGATCATTTGGGGGGTTAAAAATTAAACTTTGGCCACATTAGCTCAAATTTTGAATAGCGATACTAGGTCAACCTACACGCAAATATCAAGTCTTTAGCAATTCAATCAGCATGTATCAATACAAAACTTTCATCGGCATCTCTATAGCAGCAATTAAGCAGCGGTTTGTTTGGTGTGGTGGGGGTTTGGTGGTCGTATTTTGGGGAGGAAAATGAATTTTGAAATTTTGTTTTTGCCAATCGGTAGAGTTAGTTAATAGCTCAGATTAATCCCGAGATGAGAGTTTGGGATCTATAAGTAACTTTATATTTCTGTTTGATAAACGGGTACTAAACTGTTATACTGTTTAGGCAATAACTTTAGGAAATGGTTGCTTTGTTTAAAATAGGCATAGTACGTGTAAATCAGTGCTAAATGTGGCTTTTGAGTTCGCTTGGGCGGTAATGAATGGAATATTATTTCATTTTGACATAACAACTTCGTCTGATTTATTTTTACTTGCCAGCATGAAACTTTAACTGCTTAACCGGAAATTTCCGTTAAAATTTTATGTGTACCACAGAAACGTACGTCAGCAACTATGATAGATTGTACTTATATGGTTTACTTGGCTATACGGCATTAATTTCAGTTTAAGCTAAACAGCTAAATGGGATAAATACAGACACATTTAAAATAAACCTTTTCATTTGAGGTTACTAGTTAATATAACTAAAAGAAATATGCAGAAATTGTACCCAAAAGTAGACAATTTTACCAACAAAACACGAGCACAAGTTTTATATAAAAACAGCTCAACACAATAAAATAAAAACCTATACTAAACCATCAGTATCATTCACCAGATTTAAGGGAGTGTGTGGGACTAAATTCAACATACTATCGTTACAGGAAGAGTTGATGCTGTATCCTACTTATTTTAATACAACAAGATAAGTTAAAGTCAAACTGATATTACTCCAGCCGTTCATAATTGGCATGTACACAAACAAAATTAACCCAGTGTGACAAATAAAGTCACAAAAAACAGATCAGCATTGCGCAAGTAGTAAAAAATATCTATGATAAGTCGTACAACAAAGGTATTCAAATAAAGCAATTTAATTTCTCCATGTGAAGAATACATACAATTTTGATTACGGAATATATGCAGTGTATATCGCGTTAGATTGGGGAAGTCAAATTTATTAATTATGGCGGTGTTAAACTTTTTTTATCACGAGCGCTCGGTACATGCTGACTACCACACCAATGTTAAAAACAGTAACGATTTATTCCGATTACAATCTTTGATGGCAGATATACAAAAATAAGTGTATTTCTGATTAATCGTAAGTAGCCATCGGATAAATCCAGTAAACGCAAGTTAATTAATGCGACTAATTTCAAAATGTTCCGTTTGTTCCGTAACACTAAGTTGCACGCCCAAGAAAGTGGTTTGATACTAGATGACCAGAACCAATTTTTAAAGACGAATTTTGACGTTCATTAGCGAGTTTTGGTCTCATAAAACGCAATTTAATGAAAGTTCATGTGATTTAACGACAAATTACGTAAATAAACCTCAAGTTAACAGATAACATGTCAACTCGCAATTATCAAGTTTGGAGAATTGACGTAAAGTCACGTAAATGGTCATAAAATCACGCACGTTCACATCAAATTATGCATGAATTCGAAAATTAATGTATGGAAGGTTTTTTGGTAGAATTCAAAATGTGTTTTCCTAACATTGTGATATCCATGAGCAATAAATATCCTTTTTTACCCATATGGTGGGGGTTTTTACCCTGACAAATAATCCAAACAAACGAAATGCAGGTTAAACTTCATTCATTTAAACTTTTAATGATTTTAAACAGTGGCTTTAATATATTCATTAAAGAATATGATAACAAAGAAATGGCAAAAAATTAATTATACACCATTTGTTGTGGTGTCTACTTTACTAAGAATATGAACGAAAGTCAAAAGCAACTTCGTTGTACAAATTATTAGTATCAAATTACGTCAAATCAACAGTTTGTTTGTGGTGGCAGTGGAAGCTGTGAAAATTTGTCTCATTAACCCATGTTGTTTATGTAGTAGCAAAAGCTTCTTCATTGTATGTCCAAAGTTTTTTTTAAATGGCACAATAGAATTTCAAGCAACACCAATTACCGGATGTATTTCTCGCGCGGCAGGCGTTCTAAATGATAAAGTATAACCAACTGTAGCACAACATACATTTCAGTGTATGATTTTATATACTGCATGTAAATTCAGTAACCACTAGCACATACATATTTCTTAAGTTACCCTATCAGCTCCTGCAAAATTGCATCTTGCATTCAAACCATTGACAACGTGCAACCAGCTTTATAAATAACCAAACCGACAGACAAGTTTCACCCCGCTCAGTACTGGAACATGCATTTTATTACTGTCTTTGGAGCAATAATGTACTACTGTATTTATTTTTCTTCTTCCGTTCAGTCATGTCTTCAATTGCTATCGCTCGTTTATAATATAGTTTCTGTGTTGGTGTTCAGCAAGAGAATATATTAAAAATCTTTGTGACTACAGTCGAACTAGACGCAAGCATTGACTTTATCCTTAGAAATTTTAATTCGGTGGATAACTAAGTTTTTCAAAGACGACGTAGTTGTTAGTTGTTCTTTTGCTTACGTTGTCAAAAAGAGGTTAAAAATTATTCTGCAGAAGTCATTATAGGAGAAGTGTTTGGTGAGTAATTTAATTTATTTTTTAAGAATAGCTCAAAAGAAAAAGTGTACTGTAATCTCAATTGTGCATCCAAGTGTTTTCTCAGTAACACTACTAGTACAAAAAATCATTAGAAACTGTCGTAGTTATGAGCAGTATTAGTATTTTCTCTGTCATTTTCCCATTAGCAGTACTTTAGCCAGTAACAAAATGTATCGGACACTTCGAATTAGACGAGTTTAATTCCAATTTAATTTCTGTCTATTCAAGTAAACTGAAGTGGTTTTGGATTTTTGTGACCAGAAGTTATAACTGAATATATAAATAAAATAGTTCGAACCGAAAAATGTGACTAAATTCTGAGGGTCCGATACACAAAAATAGAATGTCGGACAGTACTTTACTGATTTTGCTGGACAAGGGGGCAAAGTAATTTTTTTATGAAGCCTGGGTAAAGGTTGTGGATATGAAGAAATTTTTTAGTACCCCAAAATCGTGTGTATGGTGGAATAAAGAGGGAATTGTGTAGCACTTTCTAAAGGGAAAATGAAATAATTGTCTAATTATCATAGCAGATAGATAGTTGTGACGTTTTGCATAAACATAATTTTGGTTTTCAAAGGTGAACTCACTGCTAACGTTAAAATGGTACCGTTTTCATGAGAGCAAAACTCTTATTCATAAACCTAACATAACATTCTCACTGATGAACCATTGTGGTTTTGCAGCTGTGTTTTTTTGCTCGTAGTTTACGTTACCTGACAACATAAACTCTTCTAATCGTAATACCCTTTTACCTAGGTGAGACAACTTGGTTAATTCTCGAAGTTGCCGTTTATCATTATAACAGTATATCAATGACGGTTTCTAATTTCCTATTGTTCAGAGGCAGTTTTCACTTTATTTTAGGTGATTAGGTGATAGGAATTTTGAGCAAGTGTGTCGATAAAACTTGGAAAAATTAAAGTTTTTTGCTTATCAGTATAATTTCATTGCAAGGTGTCAAACAATTAAGGCATGGCATTAGTTACTGAAACACATTGGATGAATTAAATATGCTGAAATCATCATTTAAATCTTTTTTAACTCTTGAATTTTTCTGAAAACAGCACAAAAAACAGAAAGTCTATCAATGCAGCAAGCGTAAAATTAATCCGAATGGTTTTTATGAAATACAGCTAGGAACATGGACTGGAAACCTGAGAATGTTGCGCACCTACTAAGAGGTGTCCTTCAATTTTTAAACAACACGACTGTTACTTTAGAAGGTCTTTGTGGAAGTTGCAAGTTCTTTGCAATAAAAACTCAATACTGGGACAACCCAAGTCTAATGGTAAGTTTAAAAAATTGTTTATAGCAACGCACACTTTAGTTTTTTACTATTGTATAATAAATTAATTTGGCCTTAGGAATTCATGGACGAAATGGCTACGAGCTCAGGAAGAAGTTTCTATGGCATGGCGCAAAAATGTCGCGAGATTATATGTGAGGCTAAATGGAATCATTTCGATTTCACACATGACGAAAATAAAAAATTGGAAAAGCTAAAGGAGGTGTACACGACTGGTTTCAGAACATCAAATTCTCACTGCGGTTAGTTTAAACAAAACAATTATCACTGGTTTTAATTCATATGTCGTGTGGTGTTAGTAATTCTTAATTTATACTCTAGAATGCAAAAAAAATGGGGAAATGAAGACAGAATCGTGCCTCACCGAAGTTTTCCAGAGACTTTTAAGGTCATCTGGTCTCGTACAATCTGATGTTAACATTTTTGACAGTGATACTCTTTGTCTCCAAGCTGAAGATTTGAAATCATTCGCCGTTTTATGTGTTTCCACCTTATGTGTGAACAAACAATTCCCTTTATCCAAAAACGTAGGTTCAGTTTATCAACAACTAGCAACATATAATTGCATGATATTTTATAGTATTGTCTTTATTTTCAGTCAAAGAAGCATGTACAGGATTTCTTTGACCATTCCGGAGATGATATATTTTGGTACATGAAAGCAGCTGAGCAACTAATACACTTGGCCGGAAGAAAACTGCAAACACTTGATCGGCCACGCGTTTTTGAAGAGATGCACAAATTGTTGAACATATTGTCCTGTACAGAGAACCGACTGGAAAAGGTTTTTTCGTTAGTTTTGAAGTGTCAGCAAGCCGCAAAAATTACTACAGTGATGCAAAAGGAAGGAGGGCAAACACCAAAAGAATTTTTGGAGAGTTTGTTTACTTACATTAACCACGACGAAGTGTACTCTATTGACCTAGCATTCGGTTTAAAATTCATTTCTGAAGAGGCAAATGACCTTTACGATAAAATCACTACGACTTTTCTTGAGCATCCCTTTTGGAAGGAAACATTAGAAAATAGAGGTTTTGTGACACGAAGTTTTGAATATACATCAGGGTCAGTAGTTTCAACTTCACAATTTGTAGCTATTTTTGCAAATACTTCAATTCCGGTTAAAAACTTAAGAAGCCCTTTAGCTAATAGGTATCTTAATGACTTAGACGAGAAATTAAAAAGCTTCCCTATCATACATCAAATGATTGTATTGCTAACAGTTCAAAGGCTTGAAAACGAAACAACCCGAGAGACAAAATTTGTCGAAATAGGTAACTCAAAGTTCTGGATAGTTATATCCACTGGCACTACAACAAACATTGATATCAAAGAATTTGCAACAATATTGAGCCACTGCTACTCGTCTAAAGAGCATCTTGATAGTACTTTTGAAAAACGTCTTAAAAAATATCTGGTTACTAACCCAACTAGCCAAAAGTGCTTGAAGCTCATTCTTAATGTTCAGAAAGATGAGTCATTTAAATTAAGTACTCCGCGGTCTGATACAGTTGAGGTTGGAAACATTGGCCTTCTACATGAGTATTACTTTATATTGCGCGACTATTGCTTTAATAAAAAGACAACTTATGAACTGCTGATAGAGTCATTTAAAAAGCATAGCTGTCAACACATTCTTTCTGATGATAAAGTAAACGAAATTTTGGGGTACTTTAAAGAATGTGTTAATGAGCCAGTAAAAGAATTAGTGAAACGTCTCTGGTATCACGGACCATAATTACCTTTCTAGGTGCCTTTTCTGTGTTTTACACTTGAATTTGCGTTGAGCATTATTTAAAAGTGGTAGGCAATCGTACGGGAAACAAACAATGTTAATATTCCAGAGTTTGTGGGTTTAAATACGCATCTTATCAATGTTTTTTGTCAAAAACTTTTTGTAGTTCATTAAATGTGTTTACACATCTTTAGTTTACATTAGACATCAGATGTGTTTTGTTACAAATTGAACATAATTGTTATAATTTATCATTGCGTAATCAAATTTTGAAACACCATTGACATCAAATCAAGTTTTATTGGGATTGTGTCAAGCATTACTATTATAATTAACTTGATAAACTATTCTTAATTTTTTGTTGACTATTATATTGATATATTCTAGATGTACCAAATTAATTATAAACTGCTTAATAACATACAATTTTACGCATACTATTAAGCTTTTATTTCAGATTTAATTTTTTTAATGAATCTGTTTAGTTTAGTTATCAGCGTATTATGACCAATTTTTGGGAAGTAATATTTTAAGTGTATTAGTGTTTTACAAGTTCAACAAATCTTATGAATAAGCTTAGCAAATACTGTTACTTACATATTTGTATCATTTATTTAAAGTAAATTTACTCGAAATTAAAAGAACGTAAGTAAGTAAAGTGAAATTATCATGCACTTGATAATTAACTTACATGCTCGTGGTTTTATCCGTCGTCACATTAAGTTCTACTTAATTTAATTCTACTTGCTTTCTTAATGGTAACCTGGGGTTATATACAAAATCCACTTTATTATGCAGTCACAAAAATCTTTTCTAGACTGCCCTTGACTTACTACCACAACTGTCGTTATTAAACAGCTATCCTACTTCGTGATGAAAGGAGCCGTTCAGATGAAGTCCATGGCTTGTTAATTACAAATTTACGTTTTTTATATTTTTTATCGACGGCAGTATTTATGTTCATATGTGATATTATGACATAATAGAAATGACTGATAAATTTGGCACCAATTGATTTAATTTCGTCAACCTTGCATATGATGTGCTTCTTTGTTGCCATGGTGCTTTATATTTGACCATACATAGAGTGTCAGTACTGATAACCGAGGGCAAAAGTAATTCCTGCGACAACGTAAGCATCTGCCTGGATGACACAAGCGGGTGGCTCAAGATTTTGGTATAACGATGCTTAATAATATGTTTACTATTTAATACACGCAGCGTGATTCAACGTAACCTACACGATTAAATTAAAAAAAGCCAGTACGTGACCCTGACCTGACGTTGTAAGGTTACATATCTACATCATAAATAAAAACTACTACCTCGAATTTAGAGACCAAAACTTAAGAAAATAGGTACATCACAGTTATAAAATAAAGTTATCTTAAAAATATTACCTAATTTCATTATAAGTAAATAAATATGCATTGGAATTGACGACTTGAGCTTCAATACTGTATGATTCATAAAATTATATTTAAGTTGCTA
>JAHZNB010007155.1:0-10327 GCA_027744295.1 Callyntrura guangdongensis | reverse complement strand
TCATTCATATTCATACTTGATACTGACGATTCGATTGTTGGCGTGTTTTCTTGATGGACAGCGAGTTGGGAATTTTGTGCGTCTGAAACAAAATATTAGGCTCCACAGGGATGAAACTATTTAAATTAAATTAATTGAATATTCGTTTTTTGCATGGAGTTCATGACTTGACAAGACCGGTCACGATATCATCTTATGCTAATGAACTATACGGCTATCATCGTCATCCACTTCAAATACTTTAAGTAATGATTTCGTCGACAACGACGGTGGCACACACATTTCACGTCTTTTCTCAAAGGTTGATCTCCCCGTCATCCAATATCCAACGTAGTCGTTATCGTTGAAATCCCATCTACCGTCAACCGCAACCATGTGACCAGAAGTAGTTGAGTGTCGCTTCTTTTCTTGGTTCCCTTTATCTATCGTAAAAACTTGTGTATTGTTCAGCATATAAAAATAACTCATTAAGGATATTTGCTAACTACCGACCGACAACGTGTATACGCTACCAGGGGTTAGGTGATAAGATGGAAATTTCGTCGGAATTGGTTTTGAAGAAAAATTAATTTCGAAATTTCACCAATCGATAGGCTAGACTTAAACATGCTGCTGAGAGCAGAAAAAGTGAATTTACTGACTGCATGGTATATTATAAACTTTTATGCTTTTTCGAAATAGCTATCGGTATTTACACATTTTATTTTTTAGCTTATGTTTAGCAAAAACAAATATTTTTATTTATTATATATTAGCTGGGGGCAAAAGCATGAGACCAACCAATGTCAAAATAGTATGGGAGGTGAATCTCAAAAAATGCCTTTTTTGCGTGACGGTCTTATAATATGCTTCTCCACATAATAAACACGTGCAATTTACTAAGGTTGATGATATTTGATATGTTAGTTAGATATTATCTCGTTTGTTACTTCCTACTGCACTTGGAATTGAGAAATAATCTTAAGACTGACTGACGAAATTTTCGTTTCGGCAAAGATACTTGTATGTCAAGTTTAATGCTATCCATTAATTGTACCAGTTAGTTGGCAGATGCCACATGAATTAAAATACATATGTACGTAAATAATATGATATTCATGCGTAACTGACGACGACTATGATGAAGTGATGAAGACGAGTGAGCAGTGAGTGTCCGTCTCAGTCCAGTCATTACAAGTTAGCAAGTTACCACCAACACTACGAAATAAACGACGTCAGCATTATCATTTCAATTACTTACGACCGTAACATTTTTATAAAAAACTTGTGTGCGACCGATCATACCCCTTTTATCTTACGTACACCTATCTCTATGCATGTAGTATGTACAGGAAGGCTGCACTTAATCATTCCATTTTTGCACACAATATTATTATTTTTGTCAAGCAAAATGGTCATTTGAAAGATGCTCCATTATTATTTTCACCTGTGTTTTCGTTGTGGTTAACCTCCCATTATGTGTGGCGATCAGTGTGTAATTCTCAACTTTGCACAGCTATCTATGAAAATGGGTGTAGAAACCTGTGATCTCATTAGCTAATGATTACTATCATATATCACGCATTTTCACATTTTTTTATGCACAAAAAGACGGAACCTGTCCAAAAAATGCGCCTTGTGCGCTAAAGCCACAAAACTGTCGGTGTTATGGCTATCGTGATGTGCCGTAGCACCCTCTGTACACATACCACATACAGACATTATTATTGTGCGGTACTGTGGAGCCTCCTTTCATGTTTTCATCATTCATTGTGAAGTATTGTTTTGCATGGATGAAATTGAAGGTAATCAATAGACAATGTTAATTATAGTATAACGACAACAACAACGACTACTACTACTACGTAAGAAAAAATAAACTCTGATGATGATGATGTGATGATGCACTCAGTCCGGCTTTTTTCTATTTTTCATAAGTTTAGCAAAGTGTGCGAAATATTAACGAAAATTATGGATCTATAAAAGGTGGACCAAGGGTATGAGAACATTATCATTTCAAGTTCAGCGTTTTCCATGAATGGAGAAGTTCACGGATAAACTAGTACTGAGAAACTCTAGAAATATCTTGATTCAATAGAAACCTTTTCGCTTGTTTTGACAAATAATTCAAAAAATTTGGAAAACACAACACCATGTTATTTAAATTGTCATTGTTGGTTTTTCTTTGGTGTTACCAAGATGTTGAGGGATATGGGTATCGATATACTTACAATCCAGGAAGTGGGGAGTCGAATTTGTGGACTTACTTGCCTGGACATGAACAACCAGTTGTTTATGCATATCAGCCTGGACAACCGTGGCCCCAAATTTACACCGTAAATTATGACGGTCTTCTTCCTGGTCAACCTGTTACATCTTCCCAGACATTCAATGGTAAAGAACTATTTTAAAATATTCACTTTTTTGATATGTAATAGGCTTGACCCTAAACCGTTTTATTGATTGTGGCCTTCGATCCTATACTTCCAGATGACCCATCGCTGTACAGATACAAAGGACCAGACGGCAAATTTCGGTACAAGTGCAAACCCGAGGCATATTACTCCGAATATCTTCGCAAATGTGTGTGGAAGCCAGGATATTACAACAAGAACCGTGGAGGGTCCTAATAAGGATACAACTGAACTCACGAAATTTCATACACATGGATAAGCTTTACATGGACTGGAACTGTTAAATTAAAGACTTAGTCTATCCCACTAGGCATCTATTATTTTTGTTACCCTTTTCAATTGCAAGTTGTTACGTACGTCGCACTGTAATTATTTAATCACATTGCGCCGATTTATTATGTATGTATATATAAGTATTTCAAGCGCGAATAAAAAGTTTTGCAAGCAAGAATGCAATCATTGTTATATTATAGCAATTGCAGGTGTGACATGGACATTATTATTTATTTTGTCATTATTGGTGCTGTCCCAACATTATCTGGAAGCCGGTTGTTGACGGCTAGAAATTCATGTTTATACTGTAATCAAGTCATGCTATAATTATTTACCTAGTTTTTGTACACTGTTCTCATGCTTGCAGCATGTTCATAGCAGTTTTCAGTCATTTTGTTGAACTTACAGCAGTAGTGCAGTGCAATAACAGACAGGTGACAAACCTATCATATAACAGACAGATGTACCTATGCTCGTCGTGTGGGGCACTGTAGGACACGTCGAGAGTCTCATGTTTTTAAATTAATGTACATATCATTAACTAAATTAATGTTGTTTGATAAAACGTGAGTAATCGTGAGCTCGTAGCAAAGGGGGCTGTCTGCATATTTTACCAAGAATATGTATTTTCATCCAAGTATTTTACTTTCAAAATTCGTTAGCGGTTATTTACAAATGCGGTAGTTGTTTCAAAAATAAGCCTTTCATTGAATCTACATATTTCTATGCGTAACCAAGTTCAATAATGTCAATATACACCATATTTGAAGTATTTGAACATGCAAAAATCCAAACAATACCCTTATACTTATAAGTTTCCTATGAATTAACCCTTCATTCATCTTATCGCAATCTTATCGTCGTCTGTCGTCTTCAGTCACTACATTGAGCAACGTAATTTATTCCATTCCACTGATAGTCACCATGAATAAAATTATGAAGCTGCCCGAACCGCTTTTACCAGGCATTCCCTCTGCACCAAAGGGAAAACGTTTTGTAACTGCAGCAGAGATTGATTATCAAAGACGTAAGAGGCAGCTTGCTCACAGACTTCCAGCACTTAAACCAGAGGATTTAATTGGAACGTTAGTATTAATACTCAAAAGAGTCAATGCCTCACAATATACCTTCAGAATCAGTTATAAAAAACAAAACATGCATGAACAATTTTCCAAGAGCTTCAAACTGACATCAGAACATTATTATTATATTCACAAAATGATAGGTTGGAACAACCATTTTATCAAACGCTTTTACGGGACTTGATGGCTTCAGGCAACTCAAAAGTTGCCGATGAAATTAATAATTTGCTGAGAAAGGAAGAAAGAGAACGTAAATCTAGTCAAGTCAAAACCCGGATATCGTCTACAAAATTGATTGATCAACCTGACATCCTTCATCGAGTCGCAGAAACCCTAAAACTTGAGCAAACATTATTACATGAAGGTTCACAAGATAATTGATAGGTTGAACAAATTGAAAAGATCCACAATTCACACGCATCCGCTGACGAAAAACTCTAACCTGTTTCTTTTTTCCCAATAATATATGCAATCATGCCACCATTATTACCAAAAAAGGAAAAAAAGAGTCGGCCATGTTGATTTGCAAGCAGCTCGCTGACTCATTTTTACTTCAGGACAAAAATGTATGGCTCGCACGACATTTCTATCTGGCGGTGCTAAACCGGTGTCGTAAAATATGCCCAAAAACTACGGATCGTCTTCAGGCAGAAATCCATTGTCTTCTCGCCTACATTGCAAGAGAGAACAATGAAAACTTAGGTATAGTAAACTTAGACACATAAAAAGATAATAAGGACTGCACATATTGTGCTCGCACACAACCCACATTTAAGTCCTATTTGAGCAAATGGTCAATTACCAACAAATCGATTAGTTCCAAGAAATAATATTTTTAAGCAAACCTTACTCACTACTCCCTTTTATAATACATCATGAAAAAATCCCAATAATAGCAAACGAACAAAAAATTTTGCAATATGATGTTCCTCCTTATTTAAGCGTTACTGCAAATTTTTCATTTTAGTAGACAAAAAATAAATGAAATTTGTTCGTACTTCATTGAAATTTTGTTTTGTCATGCAGAGGCTGCTTTAGCAGTGGCCATAGACCATTTAGCAGTTTGCCGGACCCTGTCACGAGATCAAAATTGGCAGTTTAAACCAAATACAATTTTGATCAAACTGAAGCGACCCATCGCATTTTACGGAATTACTTCTGACGGTACTGCCTCAAAATCTAAAACCTCTTCAAAGCAGCGTTTTTCTCATGCATTTTAATGGCTAATTTATGTTTATTGCTATTCACAATTAATAATAACAATAATTCTTCTTTGTCGTGTTCCTGTGTGTGCGACGGTGGTGGCGGTGCAATTTGATCAATGGACGCGGCAGACGTTTATGAAGTGGTGGATGCATGTACTATGTCACTCTACATGATAGCTAGTCTTCTCGAGCATGAACTGCTGATTAGCTTGGCGAATCAAATCATGCATTCTCCTCATCATAAAGCACCCACAGATGACGACTTGAAGAATGCTCACGAATTTGCTGATTTGGCCCTTCAACTGGCTCTTGAAGGTTGTCCATACTGGTCATCATCGTTATTTCGTTTCATATTATCACTGTCTCAATATTGTGCGTGCCTAACGACAGACGACTGACATGAAACGAATAACAATAATATCAGTGCGTTATGTCGCTCTCACAACTACAACTACCACGAAATAGTGGAACAAAGGAAGCTTGCAATAGAAACTGCGCAAAATTGTAGAGCGCCAAAATGGCGGTTAATACACATTACGGTTAATAATATGAAACAATGTGTTTTACCGACGCCTTTCTGACTGACAAGTGACAGATTCACGATTTTCTTGTAATTAAAGTAATATACATAACACCGAAGCAGTCGCTGCTCACGTCAATTATAATAGGTAATTGGTAGGTGTACTCGTAATAAAATGGTTGTATAACCGAACGAAAAGAAAGAGTTAGAGTCACCCAAGCCGGTTTCTTGACATTTGACAATCTTGATTAAAAGTTCAAAACCTAACTACTTTGTTTAAAGAATTTTGCATGGAATTGTAAATACACAACATTATTTTCAATTTTTCTCACGCAATTTTTCTCATTTCCGTAGTTCGCCAACCCGTGGCATTGAGCTCAGCGTTGACAAGATTTGGGATCGTTTTGCGTCACGTTGGGGCTTATGAAGATGGAATGAAGTACTTTGAACAACTTCAAAAGCACGCAAGCTTAATTGGTGATACTGCGACGGAGGCAATTGCCTTTCACAATATGGGCCTGTGCTACATAGGGTAAAAAATCCACACATGTTCATTGTCTACCACTTTAACACTCTAAACATACATAATTCAATGTGAATACTCATTAATTGCGGTATATAATTTCCAATGCAATAATTAACTTATAATTACTATAATTTTAAACGGATTGTATCTAAATTTTGAACAAAATGGAACTGAAGTGCGGTTGGCCGTGTTAAACTGATAATTATAGTTTAAAGTAATCTCACCTCAATTTTACTTGCGCTTGTTGACTCTTAAGAATGTTGCATTTTTTTCAAGAGAATATCAAACTGGAAAGACATGTTGTTGAAATTAATTTACATTCTCTGACAACCTTGTGTGTATAAATTATTAAAATGCAGAATGTTCAACTCTGTGGACGCGCTGGAGTGTTTTGCGAAACAAAAGGAGCTGGCAAGCATGATTGTAACAAAGGAGCTTGAAGGGAATTCTATGCATGAAATCGGCCACTTGCTGTTACAAGAAGGGTAGGCGAGGCACACATAAAACGTACAGAATATTTTACATGATTTGCGTGCAAAACACATCATGACCACCACCATAGAATTCAATCTCAGACTACATAATTGAAATTAACTTGAATTTTCTTCCTTTGGGGAATTATATAGACATCTGTGGGAAGCTGAGGAATGTTACCTGGTTGCTTTTGAAAATTTCTATATTGGACAGGCCGCACGGAAATCATTAAAAGAAACTCGAAAATCCTTGGATCATGGGCATGGTGTTGTTCATCATGAAAGTTTAAACAGAGCGGAAATAGCTTGGGGAATGGCGGGAGTTGCTGCTGGACAAAAACTCTGGTCGCGGCTCGCAGGGCTGTGCATATCGGAACAACCAAAGGACTTAAGGTCGGTCCTAAACTTCAAATGTGGACGTAAACCTTTGTGCGCTGTAAGTAAGGTGCAGTATCTAGTATAACTTGACGTTATAAATATTTAGTTACAAAAATTCTTCCAATTTACTGGATCCATAGGTCGCGCGTCCAGATTATTCCGTCGTAGACATTACTGAGATGCCAAAGCCGTGGGAAACGAATATCACAAATAAAAAAACTGAGGAGGAAATGTTACCAAGTGAGACATCCTGGGAGGAAGGTTTCATGTTTTCATCTACAGCGAAGAGCGACAGCTCTAAGAGGCGAGGAGGAAGGAAAGTTGGGTTTGAGCCGTATAGACTGGAGACCACTTTCCACGATGAGGAAGACCTGTCAGCGGTAACCCCTCAATCCAGGCTGGAGGAGGCTTTGAAGGAAATTAAAGAATTAAACGAGGAAGTAGAAGAGAAGCAAAGAGCCGAATTTACTGCTTCAAGGGCGTCAAGTCTGATGGAAAAAGATCGACATATGAAGATGAGCCTTGCCAATGTGTTAAACACAAGGGGGTCCAATATTTCTGGTACCGCTATTGACAGACGACCCACTGTGAAATCAACAGATGGAGGAATTGATCCCATATAAAGAAACTTGAGAGCCCTGGCAGAATTGTATACAGTTTCAGTTCGAACAATAAATAAATGTAGATAGTAGCTGCCGTACTAAGCTCAATAAAGAACAACGATGCATGAATCCATTTGCGGCATAGTAATAGTAAACAAAATCCGATATCTTCAATATTTGCTCTCAATAATAAATTATTGCACAAGATTACTATTCATATTTATTTCCATCTCAGCTTCACGCCCACAAATAAGCACACTATATAATGTTCAGTTTTTCTTCATCGAACCCTTCTCATGACAATTATGCGATACCACAACATGTACCACAGCAGCAAGATCTCGATCGATAAAACGGAGTCTGCAAGAGATGGACAAAATATCCAAGGGGTGATGCAGCATGCAATAAGCTCGCCTGCTTTCCTAAAATGGAGAGTACCATGGGAAACTTTAAAATACATATATACGTCCGATTTCACTATATCCATATAGTACTTGAATGAATTGTCAATATGTAGTTAGTGTATTCTTTTTGGTGGCACAGTAGTGGCACCGAAGCAAGGTTGGGCAAAATTGTTCGACGGAACACTTGAATTCGTCGAACCAAATCCGACAAGACAAATGTCAATGCTCGATTCGAACAGACAAATTTTCAAATTGATATGTAAAACCAACTGGTCAGTAAGAGTCAACTTATGCTCTTCATGATGCCAAGACATATGGGAAAGCTGTCGTCCCAAAAAACCGCGGTACAGAATTAAGAAGAACGCTTTCACCAGACCATTTTTTGTTTGAAATTCGAATGTTCGGGTGTGCGGCTCAAAAAAAATGAGTTCGAATGTCGGCAGTACGGTTCGATTGAAATCTCTTGTGTTCGTGTGTTCGAATGTACGGTTCGACCAATTTATTTGCCCAGCCTTGCACCGAAGGAGTGAAAGTAAACAGAGTGAAAGAAATCCAAAGACCGTCCATATTAGAGACTCGAGACAGGAGAGATTGAACATGAAAGAAAACATTTCTGATGATGCTACATGCACCGTGAACATGTATTACGCAGCTAGGAACACTCCATTATGCACAGAGCCTTTTGCTTCTAAAGTAGGTAATCGAGCAGGTAAACGAACTGGCACTTCTCTGACATCCACTGTTTCATGTACCATCATTGGTAACATTTATTCATCATTTAAAAGGTTAATTGTACCCAGTATCATATACTGCCACTTGTTTCAACAGTTACCTGTCTTGTGTGAAAGGACTGTAATGTGAACTGTGAAGTGTTACGGGCTCAAATAGTTTTGTGAAAATAAATAACAGGAGGAGCAAAGTTCCCGTATTATTAATCCATGTTTTTGGCGCGGTCATTGTGACAAAAGAGTTAGTGCTGTTGTCACTCCCATATAATTGCAGACCATGATTATTATTCAAACAGTGTTGTGGTTTTTCGTGTCATATAATTTGGCCTTAGGGGCTAATGTTCAGTTGCCTTTAGGTAACAAAATTCCTGCTCGTGAATATTGTAAAACACATTTTAAATTTAAACCAAGTAAACGCAGGTACTGCTGTGAATAAAAATATCTGTCATTTACATTTTATAGGGGTTGTTTTTGACCAAGGAATTCCTGACGTACAAGCAGCATTTAAGCATGCACTCATGACTTTTACCCCATTGAACGTGACCAGGTACTCTGACAGAGACAGAAATGGCGATTTTGGGGAACGATTTGGGTTTACGGCTTATGTTGACACGATTAACACAGCGGATGCTTTCAAACTATCCAAACTAAGTACGGTAACTGGATAAATTAGCATAACTGGCAGTGTATGAACTCATGTCAGTCCATTATTCAGATTGCATGACTTTTTAAAAAGCAATGAAACAAATAATATCAGTCAGTCATATGTGCTGTAAATTGATTTGATCTGTGAATAATGGTTACTTGCAGTATGCACACAGTTTTCAAGAGGTATATTTGTCATGGTTGGAGCCATGAATGCAGAGTCTTTCCAAACGTATCACTCGTATGCTAACACGTTTGAAATGCCTATTGTTGTTCCGTGGTATCCAATGAAATCAGAAAAAGTTTCAGAGGTTTGTTTAAAATGTTAAAACTTACTACATTTGCTCAAGGAGCATATCATAGAATGTCACATTCATGGAAATGGTGGTAATAGCAATGTTGAATGTTTTAATTTTTAGGGCCAGGTAATCGGCTCGAAAAAAATGTAAAATATTCAACATTGCTATTACCGTTTCCATACGTTGTATATGCTCCTCGCATTTGCTATTAAAAAACTCCACAGTTGTTGCCAATATTGAATTGTTTTTGATTTAATCACAGTTCAATAGCTGGGAGAACCCTCCAGCTCCTCCAAAGATGGATTTTGCAATTCGAATGCGTCCAGACTTACATCAGTCTATCTTGGACACAATTGACTTTTACGGATGGAGTAATATTGTGTACATTTACAGTAGTAATGAATCACTGCTTCAACTACAGGCGTTACTGCAACGGCTCACACTTACTGATAATCCACTCAAAATCAACGTGATTAAACGAATATCGAGTGTTCAAGAGGCTGTCGATGTGCTTATAGACATTGAGTCCGCCGAAAGGTTAACTTAACCAGTGTTTAAATTACTATAGTATAATATAAATTTATCTCTTCTTCAAAAATAATTGATTTTATGCTTACCTTTCCAAACAGGTTTGCGCCAAAGTATATTGTCTTGGATTGTCCAACAAATATGGCCAAAGAAATAATTGTTGCTCACGTCAGAAATATCCACTTAGGTAGAAGAACGTACCATTACTTATTGGCGGGAATGGTTAGCGAATTTAATGTTTGATTAATCTATTAATAGAAAGATAAACAAG
>JAHZNB010007154.1:0-12358 GCA_027744295.1 Callyntrura guangdongensis | reverse complement strand
TTAAATTTACAAAATGCCGCGTCACCTTTAATAGAACAACTTATTTTTTTCCATGACCACTCTATAACTATTTTAATTCTTATTATCACTATTGTAGGCTATAATTTAATTTCGACTTGTTTAAATATAAGAATTGACCAATTTATATTAGAATCACAACCCTTGGAACTTTTTTGAACGATTGTCCCAAGATTCGTTCTTATTTTTATTGGTCTTCCCTCTATTCGGTTACTTTATCTTTTAGATGAAAGATACAAACCAAGTATTTCTCTTAAGACTATCGGTCATCAATGATACTGGTCTTACGAGTATTCAGATTTCATTAATGTAGAATTTGACTCCTATATAACCCCTTCCAGAGAAAGAGAAATTTCTTCATATCGACTTTTAGATGTAGATAACCGTACTGTTCTTCCTATCAGATGCCAAATTCGAACACTTATTACAGCAGCAGATGTTCTTCATTCATGAACAGTGCCAGTATTAGGAGTAAAAGCTGACGCTGTTCCAGGTCGCCTAAATCAAGTTAATTTCACTATTAACCGACCAGGAATTTTTTTTGGCCAATGCTCAGAAATCTGTGGAGCAAACCACAGCTTTATACCTATCGCAATCGAATCTGTTCCTTCTTCAAATTTCATTAAATGAATCAAGTCACTAATTTAGTTAAATGGCTGAAAGTAAGCAACGGTCTCTTAAACCGCTTTATAATAAATTAACAAATATTTTTAACTATTAAAAATTAGTTACAAATATAATATAATTTTGTCAAAATTAAGTAGCTTGAAAAGCATTTTTAGATTCCTCAGATGTCCCCTCTTTTATGAATTGTTTTATTTACTAGATTTTCTATTTTAATTTTATTTTCTCTGTTAAAAACATATTTTAATATTACTTCGATAAAAAAAGAATCTAAAGAAATTCTTAGAAATCAAGTAAAAATTATTAAAATTAAATGATCATGATAACGAATCTTTTCTCTATTTTTGACCCTTCTTCAAACTTTAATCTCTCATTGAATTGAGCAAGAGCCGGCTTATTTTTAAGTATTATATTTCCTTCATTTTGACTTATCCAAAATAAAACAACTATTTCTTTAAATTTTGCGCTTAGAAAACTTCATAACGAGTTTAAAATACTTTTAGGGCACTCAGCTCATTCAGGCTCAACTTTAATTTTTATTAGATTGTTTATTTTTATTTTAATAAACAATTTTCTAGGGTTATTTCCTTATATTTTTACAGCTTCTAGCCACATTACTTTAACCTTAACCCTAGCTCTCCCATTTTGAATAACTTTTATACTTTATGGATGAAAAAATATAACAAAATATATATTTGCTCATATAGTTCCGTCAGGAACTCCATCTGTTCTTATACCATTTATAGTATTAATTGAAACAATTAGAAATTTTATTCGACCCATTACTCTTTCAGTGCGGCTGATAGCAAATATGGTAGCCGGCCATCTTTTGATAACTCTTTTGGGAAATCAAACAGCCATTGCTTCTAATATTATTCTTATAGGTCTTTTATTTACTCAAATTCTTCTTTTAACTTTAGAAAGAGCTGTAGCAATTATTCAATCTTATGTTTTCGCTGTTCTCTCTACTCTTTATTCAAGAGAAATTACATCTCATTAATGATAATTAAAAGAAATCATTCTTTTCACTTAGTTGATCAAAGTCCTTGACCCCTTACAGGGGCTTTAGGGGCCTTTTTCATAACTTCTGGTATTACCAAATGATTTCACTCATTTAATCCTCAATTGTTCATCTTAGGAATTTTAGTTCTTTCTCTTACTTGTTTTCAATGATGACGAGACGTCAGACGAGAAGGAACATTTCAAGGCCTGCACACTTTTATTGTCTTAAAAGGCCTTCGTTGGGGGATAATTTTATTTATTACTTCTGAAGTACTATTTTTTTTCTCATTTTTTTGGGCTTTTTTTCATTCTAGTCTAGCCCCTACCATAGAAATTGGTCTTCAATGACCTCCTTTAGGAATTAGCACATTTAATCCTCTTCAGGTTCCATTGCTTAACACAATCATTCTTTTAGCTTCAGGAGTAACAGTAACTTGAGCTCACCACGGTCTTATAGAAAACAAATTTAACCAAATAAAACAAGGCCTTTATTCTACAATTATTTTAGGAATCTACTTTACTTGCTTACAGGCGATAGAATACTGAGAATCAAATTTTTCAATTGCCGATTCTGCTTACGGCTCTACATTTTTTATTGCTACTGGGTTTCACGGTCTTCATGTAATCATCGGAACATCATTTTTAACAGTTTGCCTTTATCGTCATTTAAAATTTCATTTTTCTATAGACCATCATTTTGGTTTTGAAGCTGCAGCCTGATACTGACACTTTGTCGACGTAGTATGACTTTTTCTTTACTTAACAATTTATTGATGAGGTAGATAAAATTTTTAATATATAAAGTATATTTAACTTCCAATTAAAATGATCAATTTTTGAAAAATTTAATAGCAATAATTTTTATTCTCTCGTTGATACTATCAATTTTATTAATTGTAATTAATAGCTTGATCTCAAAAAAATCTTTTTTTGACCGTGAAAAAATTTCTCCCTTTGAATGCGGATTTGACCCGAAATCGTCGGCTCGTCTTCCTTTTTCATTGCGATTTTTTTTGATCGCCCTTATTTTTTTAATTTTTGATGTAGAAATCACCCTAATTCTTCCTATACCAATTATTATAAACTCATTTCACACCGAAATAATTATTACTTTAGTGACATTTTTCTCATTTATTCTTATTTTAGGGCTATTCCATGAATGGAATGAAGGAGCCTTAAATTGACACACTTAATTCAGGATTATAGTTAATAATAACATCTGGGTTGCATTCAGAAAGTACTGAATACAGTTATTCTTAAATAAGAAGCGACTCACGCGCTCAGTTTCGACCTGATCTTTGGTTTTTTAAAACCCTTATTTTTTAAATAAAATCAATATATGCGATATTTCATTGTTAATGAAATTTAGAGATTTTCTCTGTTTAAAAGATAGGAAAGTTTGAATATAAGCTGCTAACTTAAGTTTTAGCGGTTGAATTCCGTTAGCTGTCTTTTCCCATTAGTTTATTAAAACATTACATTTTCATTGTAAAAATAAATAGTTGTTTATGAGAATTCACCTAAAAATTGAAATTACCTTAGTTTCTTCAAAACCACGCTCTTTTTAAGCTATTTAAGTAAAAATAAAGCACATACACAAAAATAGAAAAAAAAATTCAAGATAGATAAACCTTCATTCTAAAAGCACTAAATAAATCTACCTTTCTTGATTTTTTTTGAAATCTTAAAAAAAATCCCTGAGCTCCCAAATTTTCTACTCATCCCTGATCTAGATATTTTATCAAAAATTTTCCTAGAATTAGTGAAGGGAAAAAGAGGAAAGTTGACAAATAGGGCATAAATCACATTAATCTTACATAATACTTTAGCCTGTTTACAATCTTGTGGGAATAATTTATAAATTCTTCTTTTTTCAGAATTAAATAATATGAGTAAACAAATAAAAAAATAAAAATTAAAAATAAAATCTTAAAACTCAAAGGCAAATACACCAAAATTTGAGGAAAACATACTCAAGATAAAATTCTTCCACCTATCAAAGCCCCCATATACAACATTCTTATCGGTCAAATCATCAATTCTTCTTCTTCCATAAACAAATTTTTTTTGAGCCCTAAATTTTTAAAAAATAAAATATATGAAAGACGCATGCTGTAGGTAGCAGTAAGAATTGTCCCCATTACCACAAATATAAAGATAAAATTATTTATGAAACCAGACATGTAAATTTCTAAAATCAAATCCTTTGAGTAGAATCCAGATAGAAAAGGAAAACCACATAACGATAAAGAACACCCTAAAAAATAAATTGATCTTTGAGGGCATCTTTGAACTAATCCTCCTAACATTCGCACATCCTGGATATCACCCATTCCGTGGATAAACACTCCAGCACATAAAAATAACAAAGATTTAAATAAAGCATGGCTTAATAAATGAAAAAAAGCTAACTCAGAATAACCTAATCCTAAAATTATTATTATAACTCCCAATTGTCTTAAAGTTGATAAAGCAATAATTTTTTTGAAGTCTGTTTCAAAATTTGCTCTCAATCCAGATATAAATATAGTAAAAACACCAATCAAAAACAAAAAATTTAACTCCCCCAAAACATCATTAAACCGAATCAAAAGATACACCCCAGCTGTAACCAAAGTAGAAGAATGAACTAAAGCCGATACAGGTGTAGGAGCAGCTATTGCTGCGGGTAACCAAGCAGAAAAGGGAATTTGTGCTCTCTTAGTTATTCCAGCTACAATTACTATTAAACAAATAAACTCTAACTCAACTTTTCTATATATAAACTCCAAAAAATAAAAATTTCAAGAACCAAAATTTGAAAGTCAAGCAATTCTTAAAAGGATAGCCACGTCCCCAATTCGATTAGAAAGAATTGTTAGCATTCCAGCATTCATTGATTTTACATTTTGATAATAAATCACTAAACAGTAAGAAACCAAACCTAAGCCATCTCATCCTAAAAGAATTCTAATTAAATTAGGTCTGGTAATTAAAAAAAGTATAGACAAAACAAATAAGTAAATTATTATAATAAATCGATAAATAAATTTTTCTAACGCCATATAAATTGTTCTATAAAGAAGAACTATACAAGAAATATATAAGACAAACCCCATAAATGTTAGTCTTATTCAGTCCAACAAAAAAGTTATAATTACATCCATCCCTGATAAAGAAAAAATTTCTCACTCCAAAAAAACAACTCGAGCAGATAAATAAAATTTTACTCCTATATACAAGCAAAAAAAAGATCCAACACCTAGTATTAATCCCAAATAAACTCTTACTATTAAAAATATTACTTAAGAGAACATTTTCTATCTTAAAGATCACAACTTTAAATTTTAAATTAAAATACTTCAGTTTAAACGCAAAAAAGTCAGTCTATCTTTAAAATTAAAATGTTAACAGGAACCACATGCATTGAGAGTAAATGAAATTCACGAAAACAAGATTTTACAAAAGAATAATTCCCAAAAAAATTTTTTCCGTGCTGAGAAAATGAAAATATAAATAGAGTAAAAACAGCTCCCAAATAGGATCCCAGAGGGAACGCTATCAATATAATTAAATCATATTTTAACATACTCACTATCAAAAAAATTTCAGAGGCCAAATTAATAGTAGGAGGAGCAGCCATGTTTGCTGCTCTTAGTATAAAAAATATTAAAGTAAATAAAGGATAAAATAAAATTAAACCCCTATTAATATAAATTCTTCGTCTTCCAGATCGCTCATAATATATGTTAACTAAACAAAATAACCCAGAAGAAGCCAATCCATGTCTAATCATTATGATTAGCCCACCTGTCAGCCCTCAAAATCTCAGTGTATAGACTCCGCTAATTACTATACCTATATGGGCGACAGATGAATAAGCTACTAAAGCTTTTAAATCATTTAACCGACAACACATCAAACCCACGTAAATTATCCCAACTAGTCTTAAACCAAAAACGTACCCCCCAAAAAATTTTAAACCACTTTTACACAACCAAAAAACTCGATAAAACCCATAACCACCTAATTTTAATAACACCCCTGCTAAAATTATTGAACCTGCCACTGGCGCTTCAACATGAGCCTTAGGAAGTCACAAGTGTCTAAAAAATATAGGCATTTTCACTAAAAAAGCCAAAGTTAAACTCAAAAATATTCATCATCTCAAATAATTTTTTATTTCAAAAGAAAAATAAAAAATTATTCTCAACTCCAAAGCTGTTTCTCTTGTATAAATTAAACTAACTAAAAGAGGCAAAGATGCAGTTAAAGTGTAAAAAAGAAAATAAACACCAGCCTGGAGTCGCTCAGGCTGATACCCCCAACCCAAAATAATGAGCATAGTCGGAATTAAAGAAATCTCAAAAAAAAAATAAAAAGACAATAAATTTTTAACTGAAAAAGTTAAAAATAAAACAAACAGCAATATTAGGCATCTTAGAGAAAAAAAAATTACTCTTCTGTCTCTTTTGTAAATTCCGTATCTAGAATAATACATTAAATAAACAATTCAAAAACTTAAAATAATTAAAGAATAAGATAAAAGATCAAAACTTAAACCATGCCCCACTTCAACATAATCTCTAAAATTAAAATTTAACAAGAAAAAAATTATTCCCAAAATAATCACCAATCCAGGAACTATTAAAAAACATTCTTTGATTGTTAAAATTATAGAAAAAATAAAAAAAAAAATAAATTTTATCATTAATCAAATATAAAATTAAAAACTTTTAAAAAATCTCCTCCGTGAGTTCGACTCATTATTACCAATACAGATAAACCCAAAGCTCCTTCACATGCTGCTATTAACAAATAAAACAAAGAATAAATATAGTACACTCCAGCTAAATAATGAAGTAACAAAAACACTCTTAAAACTATAAACTCCAAACTTAATAAAACTCTCAATAAATGTTCCTGAACGACACAATAAACGTAACCCCCACTAAAAATTATAAAAATTAAAGCTACTAATTTTAAAATAAGTTTTTATAGTTTAAATAAAACATTAGTTTTGTAAACTAAAAATTAAGAAATTATAAAAACTTCAGAACTAACAAAATTATCTCAAGTCTCCAAAACCCATATTTTACTTAAACTAAGCTCTGAAATTGATGAATTTTATTTAATAATTCTTTTATCATTTTCATTTTTAATTTTAACTCACCCTGTGGCCCTTTTAGTTAGAATTTTAATACAAACATTAATTATTTGTTTACATTTATGGATGAAAAATTTTAATTCTTGGTTTTCTTTTATTTTATTTTTAATTTTCTTAGGAGGACTAATAATTCTCTTTGTGTATACAGTTAGACTTGCCTCTAACGAAAAATTTGAAAATAAAATTAACTTACTAAAAGTAATTTTTTTTATTCCTTTTTTAATATTAATTTTTTATTCAGATAAAACATTAATAGAAATATCTATTCTTCACAACTTATCTTTAATTTTATCAAAAAACATATCATGAGTAACATTTATTGTTATAATTTATCTTTTTTTAACTTTAGTGGTAGCCGTCAAAATTTCAGCTAAAACTGAAGGACCGCTTCGTAATGTTATCAATTAATGATAAATATTCGTAAAACCCATCCTCTTATTAAAATTTTAAACAACGCCCTAGTAGATCTTCCAGCCCCAGTTAATATTTCAGCCTGGTGAAACTTTGGCTCCCTCTTAGGTCTATGCCTCACCACACAAATTGTGACGGGGTTATTTCTAGCTATACATTATTCTGCTGATATCTCAATTTCTTTTAATAGAGTCTCTCATATCACTCGAGATGTAAACTACGGATGACTTATCCGTGCTTTTCACGCGAATGGAGCTTCATTTTTTTTTATTTGTCTTTACCTTCATGTAGGACGAGGTATATATTATTCATCATTTTTTTACACCCATACATGAAGAGTCGGAGTAATTATTCTCTTAGCAGTTATAGCAGCTGCTTTTATAGGCTACGTTTTAATTTGAGGCCAAATGTCTTTTTGGGCAGCTACGGTAATCACAAATCTTTTGTCAGCTATCCCTTATTTAGGACAAACCCTGGTTCAATGAATTTGAGGGGGGTTTGCTGTAGACAATGCTACTTTAACACGATTTTTTACATTTCATTTCTTAATTCCTTTCATTGTAGCAGGTCTTTCAGCTATTCATCTTTTATTTCTTCATCAGACAGGCTCTAATAACCCCTTAGGAATTGTTTCTAATTCAAACAAAGTTCCGTTTCACCCCTACTTTTCAACAAAAGACCTGTTTGGGTTTATTATTATATTTTGACTTCTTTCCCTTTTAGTTTTATCTAACCCCTACCTTTTAGGAGACGCAGAAAATTTCATTCCTGCAAACCCCCTAGTGACTCCAGTTCATATTCAACCTGAATGATATTTTTTATTTGCTTACGCAATCTTACGTTCTATTCCCAGCAAGCTGGGAGGAGCTATTGCCTTGGTAGCTTCAATTATGATTTTATTTATTCTTCCATTTACGAGAATTTCTTCTATTCGAGGAATTCAATTTTATCCAATTCCTCAAATCATATTTTGAGTTATACTAAATATTGTTATTTTATTGACATGAATTGGAGCTCGTCCCGCAGAAGATCCATACATTTTAGTGGGCCAAGTATTAACTTTTTCTTATTTTTTGTATTTTTTTATTAATCCCGTAACTTTAAATTTAATCGATAAAAACATAATATATTATAAAATATATTTAAAATTAATATAATATTTCTATATTTATTATTTATAATATTATTTTAAATAAATGTTATTCTTTTATTTATTTTATGTTACTTATATTAATAATAAATTTATTATATATATATATATTTATGTATATAAGTAACATATATTAAATAAAATGTTATATATATATTTATATTTTAATATATAATTTAATATTTTTTTAAAATTTTAAAATTAGAATTTAACTGGGTTTACTCATAAAAAAAGTAAAAAGAACCTTTGAGATTAGTAGAAAATAATGTATTAAATGTTGAAAGAAAAGTGCCTGATTAAAGGATCATTTTGATAGAATGAATTATACAATTTTTTGTCTTTTCTTATAATTAATAGACTTGCACTATTTCTTTTAAATTCAAATTTTAATGTTCCTTTTAACTAAATTATAAAAATAAGCTAATAAAGCTTATGGGTTCATACCCCATCTATAAGAGTAAATTCTCTTTTTTTATAATTTTTATAAAAAATTCTCATATTCTTTTTTTATTTTCACTTTTCTCTGGATCATTAATTTCCGTTTCCTCCAATTCATGAGTAACCGCATGAATCGGTCTTGAAATTAATTTAATAAGTATAATCCCCCTTATACTTTATAAATTAAATTTTAAGTTTTCAGAAAGAGCCATTAAATATTTTCTAGCACAAGCTCTTGGTTCTTTAATTATAATTTTTTTCTTTTCAATTAACATTTTAAGAGGAAAAAATTTCAGACTGGAAATCACAGAATTTTTTTTAACTATTTCTTTAATTCTCAAAATTGGGTTGGCCCCCCTTCATTATTGACTTCCTCAAGTTTTGTTAAACTTAAATTGAACGCAATTTTTTATTGTGTTATCCTGGCAAAAGGTAGCCCCCTTCCTTTTGCTAAGAACACTTAATTCAAACTTCATCTTAATATCAGTAATTTTTTCAGCTTTAACAGGAGCAATGGGAGGATTTAATCAATTTTTGATAAAAATCATTTTGTCTTATTCTTCAATTGCCCACGGAAGATGAATAATATTAGCCTGTACATTGAGACTTAATCTTTGACTAGCCTATTTCTTAATTTACTGTTTTTTATCACTATCTATCATTTCTTTTTTTTTTTTTAGAAGAATTAAAAAATTAAGTCAAATTTTTAATTTTAACGACTTTATTACTAATAAAGTAATTTTAATTCTCAGCCTTCTCTCATTAGGAGGTCTCCCCCCTCTTCTTGGGTTTTCAGCTAAACTGAGAATTATTACTTTATGTTTAAAATCTTGTTATATTTCAATCTTGCCGGTTATTATCGGCAGCTCTCTCATCACTTTATTTTTTTACACTCGAGTTATTTATTCAAACTTTCTTCTTATAAATAAATCCATCAATTTTTATTCTAAAACTTTTAAACCTAATCATTTTACATTTTCAGTGGTAATTTTTTTTAACTGCATTATTCCTTTAATTTTAATTACTTTGTAAAGTCTTAGGTTAATTTAAACCTCAGTCCTTCAAAGTCTATAATAAAGACTAATTTCTTTAGATTTTAATAAATAAAGAAAATCTCACCTTAAAATTTGCAATTTTAAATCATTTTTGAATATATTTACAACAAGAAAAATTTTCAATTTCATAATTAAATTTACAGTTTAACGCCTAATTTCAGCCATCTTATTTATTAGTCGGTGGCTTTTCTCAACAAACCATAAAGACATTGGGACACTATACTTAATCTTTGGAGTATGATCCGCCATAGTGGGGACCGCTTTCAGAGTCTTAATTCGATTAGAATTAGGCCAACCAGGAAGTTTTATTGGTGATGATCAAATTTATAATGTTATAGTAACAGCCCACGCCTTTATTATAATTTTTTTTATAGTTATACCAATTATAATTGGTGGATTTGGGAATTGACTTGTTCCTCTTATAATTGGAGCCCCTGATATAGCTTTTCCACGAATAAACAATATAAGTTTCTGACTTCTCCCTCCCTCTCTGACTCTTTTACTCGCAGGGGGTTTAGTAGAAAGAGGAGCTGGAACAGGTTGAACTGTCTACCCTCCGCTAGCTTCTGGAATTGCGCATGCTGGTGCTTCAGTAGATTTATCAATTTTTAGCCTTCACTTGGCAGGAGCTTCTTCAATCCTCGGAGCAGTAAATTTTATTACCACTATTATTAATATACGCACTATTGGCATGTCATGGGATCAAACTCCTCTTTTCGTTTGATCCGTTTTTTTAACTGCAATTTTACTTCTTTTATCTCTTCCAGTGTTAGCTGGAGCTATTACTATACTTTTAACTGATCGAAACTTAAATACATCTTTTTTTGATCCAGCAGGAGGAGGGGATCCTATTCTTTATCAGCATTTATTTTGATTTTTTGGCCACCCTGAAGTTTATATTCTCATTCTTCCAGGATTCGGGATAATTTCTCATATTATCACATTTGAAAGAGGGAAAAAACAAACTTTTGGACAATTAGGAATAATTTATGCTATAGCCGCTATTGGCCTTCTAGGTTTTATTGTTTGAGCACATCACATATTTACTGTAGGAATAGACGTAGACACTCGAGCTTATTTTACAACTGCCACTATAATTATTGCTGTTCCCACAGGAGTAAAAATTTTTAGCTGAATTGCTACCCTTCAAGGTAGATTTCTCTTATTTACCCCTTCTCTTATATGAGCAATAGGATTTGTTTTTCTTTTTACAGTCGGAGGATTAACTGGGATTATTTTAGCTAATTCTTCAGTTGATATTATTCTTCATGACACTTATTACGTAGTTGCTCATTTTCACTATGTTCTTTCGATAGGAGCAGTTTTTGCCATCATAGGGGGGTTGATTCACTGATTTCCTTTATTTACAGGAAGAAGAATAAATCCGCTGTGATTAAAAATTCAATTTTTAATCATGTTTTTAGGAGTAAATCTAACGTTTTTTCCTCAACACTTCTTAGGGTTAAACGGAATACCCCGTCGTTACTCTGATTACCCAGATGCTTTTACCTCTTGAAATGTAGTTTCCTCTATAGGAAGTTACACTTCAGTTGTTGCAATTTTATTTTTCGGGTTTATTATTTGAGAAGCAATAAGTTCTAATCGAATTGTGATAAACAATATAATTCAGGCATCATTTATTGAATGGTACCAAGCCACTCCCCCTGCCGAACATTCCTATAGAGAATTATGTTTAATCTATAATTTCTAAAGTGGCAGAATAGTGCATTGAATTTAAGCTTCAAAAAAGATCTTATTTAGATTTTTTAGAAATTTCAACTTGATCAGCCTTAAATTTACAAAACGCCGCGTCGCCTTTAATAGAACAACTTATTTTTTTTCACGATCATTCAATAACTATTTTAATTCTTATTATCACTATCGTTGGCTACAACTTAATTTCAACCTGTTTAAATATAAGAATTGATCAATTTATATTAGAGTCACAGCCCTTAGAACTTTTTTGAACGATTGTACCAAGATTTGTTCTTATTTTTATTGGTCTTCCCTCTATTCGGTTGCTTTATCTTTTAGATGAAAGATACAAACCAAGTATTTCTCTTAAAACTATCGGCCATCAATGATACTGATCATACGAATATTCAGATTTCATTAATGTAGAATTTGACTCCTACATAAATTCCTCCAGAGATGGAGGGATTTCTTCGTATCGACTTCTAGACGTAGATAATCGTACTGTTCTTCCTGTTAGATGTCAAATTCGAACACTTATTACAGCAGCAGATGTTCTTCACTCGTGAACAGTGCCAGTTCTAGGAGTAAAAGCTGATGCTGTACCTGGTCGTCTAAATCAAGTTAACTTCACTATTAACCGACCAGGGCTTTTTTTTGGTCAATGCTCAGAAATTTGTGGAGCAAATCACAGTTTTATACCTATCGCAATTGAGTCTGTCCCTTCTTCAAATTTCATTAAATGAATCAAGTCACTAATTTAGTTAAATGGCTGAAAGTAAGCAACGGTCTCTTAAACCGCTTTATAATAAATTAACAAAT
>JAHZNB010007153.1:0-18988 GCA_027744295.1 Callyntrura guangdongensis | reverse complement strand
AGTAAACCGTTCCCGGTAAACTGGTACAACATATTGCTGTTATCAATTTAGCTCGCTGTGCCAGTTCATCCTAGTCGAATTTGTGGCTTAACTATTATTATCACAAAATGGCAGGAGAAAGTAGGCTTCGATTTTATAATGCAGCTTGGTTGCCTACGAATTTAAATATTAGCGGACAAACCCAGCAGACACTTTAATATTTATTCTGAAAATGGATTGCTAGCTGATTAGAAGTGATTTGCTGTTAAAAGTTTTACATCAGCCAGGGCCGATGAGATAATCAGACGAGAAGTTCTGTGGACACGCACACAAACAATATAATACAAAGGTCACTACAGTTTAACCAGCAGAGTTGATGGTCATGTGGTTACGTCTGGTTTATCTGCATTTCTCCAACAAGTGAAAACTGGAAATTTCTCTCAAGCCCACCTTTACAATGAAATCATGAAAAGCAACGGTACCGGGTCTCCAATAGGGAATGCTCATTATTCAGTTGGCCGATTAATAAATTTATCAAGTGTCATCCGACCAACACTCGTCCCGCTTTAGCTTCCCTGTTAATTGTAACCTATATTCTTGCACCACTTCTGCGAAAAGGGATACAAACATATACTTATAATCGAAATGGAACTGTCCAGCGCATTTTTGGCATCATATCCATGAAAATAGTGTTTGGGAACTGGAGCGTACAGTTTCATCTCATTCACAGTAGCAACATCTTTCCAGGAAAATGCAGAGCCTCGGCACACACGGCAGGGAAAACATGAAAGGAAGCCATCCTTTAGTTTTTGTTTATTGCTACGTTGTTCTAGTACCACTAATTTATGCAAATTCCAGGGAACACTGCCGTAACATTGTGAAGCGCATTTCCAAAAACACAAGCACGTCCACGTAATTCCTACACTTTTTGGAAACCAGACTACTACACCCATTACGCTAAACCGTCGAGCGAAAAGTTTAGAAAAATAAAAGTTAGTGATTTTCTTCTTGAGCAATTAAAGTAATTGCATAATCTTCCCAGAGAGATGCCAGTATTTCGTGGTATTTTCCAGTTTGAAGGTTTCTCTAAAAAGGACCAAAAGAAAAAAGTCACTGACCTCTTGTCCGAAAAAATACTTGGGCTTGGTAGTATAAGTATAGTAGTGTTAGTGGTGACTCTGTACTCTGTTTATGTGGTATAAAGTATGTGTAGACATCTTTTGTCATGGACTTTTCATAATAACATGGAATAATAGGTGTGAATACAAAGCTTCAAATACAAAGATTTTATTATAAATATCAGTTTTTTCGCTTATCTGAAATTACTTTAACGGCCAAACTTGAAGTGGCCAGTTTGTTCCTACATGACTACAAACGTTTCAATTGTCTTTTTGATTGCCTGGTATCGTTGCAAGTGGGTGGGTAGGAAAAAACCAGGAAGTGGGGGGAATGGAAGGAAAGAGGGAGACAGAGCTTACAACTTGGTAGATTGAGCGATGGTGGCGAGTCAAGTGCACGACATAAAAGTGTTATATGGCCAAAAGCCATGTCGTAAAGTATATGCCATTAACCGTGCCGCTTGTAACTTTTAAAAGAAAAGTCAGATTTTCCCAGCCTGGACTAGTTCACATAATTATGATGTTGTACTAACGGGGCTGAAACTTGTCTCACGACGTGACCTTCTCGGAAAGCTTACAATGACAATCATGTTATCATCATCATGATAATCACGTCAACCCACATCGGGCCATAGAATGTACATTACTAAGAACATTTTTACCCGGCGTGAATATATGTATAGATAGCATAAGTAAAAGGCTGTTTTGTCCTAAATATTATAGCCATTTTACTCACGATGAAATTACGTTCTCATTCATTTTAGTCAGTCAGTGGCATAATAGGGTTGACTATAAACAGCCTTCTTAATTGTCTGGATTATATATGGACGTAAAATGTAATACTTGTCGTTGTCAGTGGTATACGAACATTTTTATGTTGCACAGGCACAAGTGGCAGTAAAAAAACAGGCTTCATGGCGAACGCTATATTAATGTACGACAACGTAACTTGGCGGAGCAATGAAGTGCAGTGGCAAGTAAAAAGGAAAAAGAAAATGGCGAAATAAAACGGAGACTTAGGACTAGGACGACGATGATAGAGAAGCTTTTGGTATTGACAGCAGTCTAGTTGGTTCAATAAAAATCCAACGGCAAATGCACACACTTGGTGACAAGATTGGGACGAGGTGGTGTAAGGGGCGTAGAAAATTTGTTCGTGTGTGTGTCGCGTCTAAAAACAGTAGTTTTTTTTGTGATGCTTCGTAAAAAATGAAGTTTGCGTTACAATTGTCTAGCATTATGGCCGTGTAAGGAAGGAATAAACGGGGAGAAACTATTACACCACTCGAAACACTTCATCTCATTATGTTTGTGGAACATTATTAATACTTATTAGACAATTCCTGTTACAACGGAAGGTTTGCAAGCGTACCGACTATGTACATACGTGTCTCCTTTTTCGAGACATGTTGTATAAATAATGGAGACAAACTAACCAGCAGATTTTTAGCAAGAGATGTATAAAATGAAATACAAAATGTTTTGTTTGGACTCATAAAAGTAACTCTTCACTTCTCCCTGGTTGCTGACGTTGTTTCACATTACGTATTTAAATCAGTCCTTCATTGTTAGTGTCTACAAAAGTGGTTTATCGATTCAACTGGGTAAGTAATTGGCGCGTTTCGTATGTTACATGTGTGTACATGTCTGCAAGTGGTTAAAAATTAATTAGTTATCATGAATGCCAAGCATCAACATTTTATGAAACTAGCTTTTATAAAAAGACATAGTGTTGGGGTTACTTGTAATAGAAAAAGCAATACTTCAAACCTTAGAAACTTATAATACGCGTGCGTGGAAGTTTATGTATAAGTTTGATGCCACAAGCAAATGAATGCCAACCGAGTAATGCATAGTTGTTGCGAAACTACCGCATTAACAAGCAGTAGCAATAAAAATATTTTTAAAGAGAATTTTTACAATTTCGCTATGCATTCAGAGATTTTCGCTTTATTTCATATTTCGTGGCATTTTGGATTGAATTGAGCTACAAGGCTTCCTACTAAATTGTACAACATTCATTCCAGAAGCCCAATTACTCGTTACGAGTTGACTAGCAGCGAGAGCCAAGGCAGTAGATGACATTTCAAGGACGCACAACAAAACTTTCACTTGAATGAATCCACCCTTATTTATTGCATGAAAACATGTATTCCTCTGGTATTTTTTTCTTTCTGGCTAAATTTATTAACAGAATGCTGTGGATGTGGCAATGGAAAGAACCTACCTGTTCGTATTTTGTATATGTATCGCCATAAGACATTGCTACTGTAAATAGTAAATATATACATACTTGAAGTGGAAAGACAGGTGTGTAGTTTTCTTTCTGATTACAAGGGCAATAGTGCCAAAAAAAATTAGGACAAAGTACTGACGTTTTTTTGTGAAGCTAAAAAATAAACACACTTTTGATTGTTTTTCGTACTTAAGTATCTTTGTACATAATATACTTGTAGGATAAAATAATAAAAATTTGGTTGCATTCAGAGTCCAGCTTGCCCTTAGCTGCTGCTAGCTTTCACAAAAAATGCATTTTCAAGTAGCATTCGTAGTGGTGTATAAAGCTACATAAATAAACACTCACATAAAAAATGCTGGCCATAACAGCAAAATTCAAATTCATGATAGAAGGCAAGGACTCGGACGGCAGTATGTTGGTTCTCTTTCTAACTATCTCTTTCTCTAGCTATCTCAAACTGTAGTTTATGTATCATACCTAAACCAATAAATAAACTATTTACTAACTTGTACAAAATTTGTAGTTGTTGAGCCGAGGCCACAGATTTATGTTTGCTTTGTGTATGTTTTCCTAACAAAGTTACATCATGAAAACACGACCAAATGAGTCAGCTAGAGAACAAAATATTAAAGGTCGTAGTATTTATACACTCGAAGGTAACTATACCTACTTGGACGACGATGTTGATGATGATCCACATTTACAAGATGGTGGTGAAACGATGATGTACCATCACTGCAAAAACTTTTTTTTTTGCTCCTTTTTGCAGGACTGCTGTAACTTCTCCCACAGCACACCACCGTTCGACACGTATCAAATAGCAGAGTTTATTATTGTATCTAATCTGATGATGAAATGGCTTTTAACCTTCGAAACGACATAATAATTTACGTCATGAGCCTTCAAACATTTTTATTATTTTTGAAGGCATAGAAAGTTGGTCAATGATAAATGTAATGATAAAACCAAACTGTGATGTGATGATGCAACAAACAAATATCAAAAACAGTTACGATTAGAACCCTGCTGGGTGGAATCGTTACGTGTAACTTCATTTCTAAAGTTGTACGACTTTTTTCATTTGGGCAGACTATGGAGAGAGAGAGAGAGGGGAAAAAATTTGACCATGCATCTGCACCTCACGTACGTCCTAAAATTGCAAGGATATTTTTCTGGACGACCCGGAAAAAGAGTAAATCTCTTTTTTCTCAATCTTTCAATCAAATTAGGCTAGCGAGTGAGTCTTATGCAACAACATACTTGACGGAAAGTTTCTTGCCTCACTTTTTGATTGACTTTCCCCAACCACCTTTCAAATCCGTGTTTTGCAGGAAAGGTTACGCGATTACGGGGTAAAGCAGTGATACATTTTGGGTGTAGTCATACTCTATACGAAAATCATCATCAGCAGCAGCATCATTATTACTCCGATGAATACACCTTCCACCAATGTAATAACGAGTGAGTATACATGTTTCAATCACGTTTGCCATGCATACTACAAACACACACACATACAAAAAAGGTAGCAGCAACTCTTTTCACCTCCTTTGGGAATGCAACTTTTTGAAAATTCAATTGAGCAGCTTGAAAGTTCAAACGATTCTCGCTTACTTTTCCACGTAATGCTACTTTCCAACCAACGTCACTACCACCATCAGCAGCAAAATCATCAGCGTCATCATCATCAACCATCTTGGACATTTTTATTATATTTTTTTCTTTGAGGATATAATCGAAGCGAATGAAAGTCGTGATCCGGAAAGAGAAAACCGGCGAAATCTTCCCGTCGAAAAGTTAAGCGAGGAATGTTAGTTGGAGAGAATAAGAGAGTGAGAGAAAGAGAGAGTGGAAGTATAGTGTGGCAACAGCAGTGGTTGTAATAGTAGGAAAATACATATCATTCAACAGCAACTGCTTGTATTCCCTTCTTTCATTTTCTCTTTTTTTCCTTTCAACAAGAGACGAAAAATCATCACTATCATCATCATCACCCTACTTCCTTTTTTTTCTTTTCGGATCTAAAACGTAAATGAAAGAGGCTGAAAACGGTAAAAAATGTACAAAGGTCGTCTTCTCGGAAAAGAATGTCAGTGCACAGTAGACATATCAACCTTACCTTTTCCGAAGATGTATAAGTAGATGAATAAACTCATTTCATGGGGGAAATCAAATTATTGATCTTTGAAGAGAGAAGTGAAGAGAGGGTAAAAAGGAAAACCGGCAAAATAACTCTTTTTTCATTTTTTTCAATTTTGAAATTTGAAGCTGGCATCTCTCTCTCTCTCTCTCACTGTTACGCAGCACACTATACACACTCTATTTTTTTATATAATCAAATTATTTCCGCGATAATGGTTAGGCCAACGAATGACGATTCTACTGATTGTTAGAGTCAAAAGAGTAATAAATTAGCTATTAGTTTGGGAGAGAATGATTTAAAGTGAATAAGTAAACATACAAAATATATCGTCATTGTTTTTCATTTCTGAGGCAAAAGTGTACTCACCAGTTGAAGAGAACCATACTCATCTTAACGTGTAGAGAAGGAGAGAAAGAATTGGTTTGTTAAATTTTAGCTTGCAAAATTGCTGTAGTTAGTCGTTTTTTCATTTGGGCGGATGTTTGATAAAAAAAAATTTGATTATTTTTGGGTGAGTTGACTCAATGCTGAACATACTGCCAAAATAAATGTAAATAATCGAGTAACATAAGTACGCCACTAAAATGAAAGGGAAAAGTAAAAATTGGCAAATCACATTTACCTTGGAAGTACTTTTCCTTATGGCGCGAGTTATAACAATCAGGACAATGTGATCACAGGGGAATCGTAAAATTGGGGAAAAACTCACGCGTACATACATGTGTGTTATTGACAAATTCATCAAGGTTGAAAGAGCTAATCATATCATAGACATGTCACTACTGTTCAGTTCAGAGCATTTCAAAAGGGCTGTTGTCTATGTGGCAATGGATTTCACATGATTTTCTGTATGACGAGGCAAATAAAAAAGCTATATTAATTATTCCTATCCGCATTCCCATAGTTGTGTTAATTAACAGAGCCTCCATTTTGCGTTTGAACCCATTTCAAAACAACTTTTGTTTTGCGTTGACAGCACCATTTCATGTAAGGCTTCTATCAAGGGAGCAAAGTATTGACAGGAACAATTGGAAAAGGCTAATTCAGCTAGAAATTTGTCATTAATTAAATTCTGATTCGAAATTTTGAAAACATCTCAATTTTCGAGATGTCTGAACGTACTTTATGCTTTATACCGCCACTGCAAGGTGATTAAATAAAAATACCTAATAAAAAATAAAAACAATATAAACTTTTTAATAATTAAAATAAACATGTTTAAAAGAAAAACTGCAGAACGTGTAGATTGCTTCCCAGTGTTTTTGTAGTGCAATATGATGATGCGCCAGTTTTTTTAGTCGCCCATCCAAATTTAAAGTGGACATGCCTATTTCAACGGATGTTCAAGTACTAAAAGAGTACATAGTGGAAACCTTGGCAAAGTTCCAACTTGCTTGTTAGTATAACAACAACAACAACAACAACCAGTGAAACTAAACCTGTTCACCCGAATGTAACCAATATAAAAGGGAATAGCAAAAAGTTGTTACATTCAAAGAGGATAATGCTGCTTCACTGTGTGCTGATATGCCCGTGCCTACTTTGCTGTCAGAACGCTCACTGAATTATCAAGTTATTATAGAAATATAACCTCAATTAGTACAGAAGGTAAAATTTTGAGTTAGTTCCACCAAAATAATTTGTATAACATGATCAATGATCACATCACCCTTACATCATTTTGACCTTGTTATAAGTACTCTCTTCTCAGATACATACATGCAATTTTAATTTCCGTTTGTGAATACTCACGCGTTGTCCTCCACCCTTGAAAGCTGGTAAATCCAGTTGCGTAAGTACTTATCCCCCCATGAATATATGAATACAGTATGTGATTTATGCACATATGATATTTGCTGTGCATGTGAGCAATATGATCCAATACTTACTGTAGATTGGGAGTGACTGGAGTCATCAAGCCACTGCACTATGAAGTGTACATTTGTTCATTAGGCGAATTTGTAATCAATTTTTGTAGTGTCTCACCCACTCAGCACTACTACTGCTGCTGTTACTGTCATCATCACATCATCATCATCCCCATCCTCGTTTTTTTTGCTTGACTGACGACTTCAGAATCAAATTAACCGGAAAAGACTAATCTTGTTTCAGCTCAAGACGTTTCTTGTAAACTGTAAATAGCTTCCCAAACAGCCTCAGGAGTCAGGAGCGCAACGAGAGGGGAAAACACCATTTCAAGCCTTTCATTTTCGAAATCTACTTTTGCGTTTGCCGCCGGATTTATCTATTTGCCTGGTCGTGAGTTCCATACAATACATTCGTCTTGTAGTGGAACTTAATATGCATGCAACAATCATAGTCGAACTGAATATTGTAGCCACGAGTGAAAGTATAATAGAAAAATGCTTCATTTACACCACTACTCTCTCCCTTCTACAGTGCCTCCATCGCTGCTGTTGCTCTGCGGATGCTTCGTCATCGTCGCAATAAATAAATTGGATTTGGTAAGTTTTGTAGCTATTTATATATACATCAGGATAACGTCCACCGCAGCAACCAAAAGGCAATATACATACCAAAATTACCAAACTTCGCACAACTACTGCACCACGACACGACTCACGACCGCTGTGATTGAAAATTGAAGGGTTTTGTCGTAATCATAGGCATCGTCATTTTCATTTTCTTCTTCACCAATCACCTCATTTTCCAATACATTCATTTCCCGATTCCTGTGGGTAGGTTTTCGGTCCATCTGCAAACTGAAAATTAAATTTTCCTTACGATTAGTTTGGGTTCGAAAATGTAATTATAAGGTGATGAAGTCACTTCTTAACTTCACGTTGTTTGTCCGTCCAGACGCTAACTCGAGAATGATTTCGAATTTTGAAATTTTGTTTTCGTAGATCGATTCCTCATTCCTTAAGCTCCCTTGGTAGTGATTTTGAAGTTTCCATGTGAAGCCATGTGGCACCCACGTCTTCAAAAACGTCACTTAGTGGTAATTTAGAAACAGTTAGGAATTTTGAAGTTCTGTTTCCGCTAATCGTTTACACATTGGAGTTGAAGGGAGGATGATCACAAATCAAGTGATTACTTCGTCACTTTGCTAATACTACGTTGTATGTTTATTTATGAGAGCGAGACAGTAACCCAATGCTATAGTAGTCATTATTTTTCTAAAAATTTTATGATTCCATCACTCCCACTCACGTGTAAAAAAATTGTACTCCACATTTATGACCTCTTCACATTCCCCCTCTTTTTACCCTTTTTCACATTTTTTGTTATTTTTCGCGTTTCAAGCTTGCTAAGAAATCCTTGAAAAAAGGATGGACGGGGATGGATGTGCTTGGACATAAATAGAAATAGCGTAACAGCATTATTTCTCGTCGCTAGTTACTTTTCAAACTATCTCATGATAAGTATGCACATAAAATATACCTCGAGTCAGTTCCCAGGAAAGTTATCAATTTCCATTGAGCTGTAGTATCGTCCAACTACCCATCTTTTCTTTTTTTCCTTCTTTTCACCACATTCTCTTTTTGCACGCCATGGTTATCTACCACTTCTGTATTTTTGTGGGCGGCTGTGTGTGCCTAATCACGAATCTAATAAAAGTACTCGGTACTCTATGTGTGCATGTTTGTGTGTGTGGTTAGAAAACCTCTTTTGTACTTCTACATATTTTTTTGAATCTTGGTAAGTACTCTTATTCATGAAGTAAAAGGAAACGTTTTACTACCCCGACTTAGAAACGCTTCTCTCTGCTTCATGTGATTTATAAAACGTGTAGCACTCAACCATTCGTGTTCTATCAAGTGACGCGTGAGAATCAAGAGCCATCTCTCTCCCGCTCTCTCCCTTCCTCTCCATACGAAATCAAACGGAAGAGATCACTTGTAATATTCAAGAAGAAAAAACTCATTTCATATCAACTTTTCCCGCAGCAAGCACGTACAATTTTTTTTCTCGTTACCAAACCCGATAAAATAGCTAAAAAATAGTGTACCTACTTGCTAAATTCCCTGTGAACTATTCAACATTTTTTACAACGATGTTTCTCTGTACTTTGGTTTCCCGCCTTTTATGTTTCTTCTAAAGACAGTTGTTTGTCTATCGGCTTTATACCAGTTCAGCTTTCCCGTTTACTTGATTATTATTCAGACGTTATTAAAGCATTTATTCGGCTTCATCAACACACCACCATCCGGGTACTCTGAATGGTATATCTGTATTAAGCCTCGATGATGTGGTACGCAATTGATCGATATAAATAACTAACAATAAGTACCGCATATTTACATAACGAAAACCACAAGTAGTAATAATCACAGTTCCCTTCCTCGAAAAAAATAAACGCAGATATTCTGTTTCGTCTTATTTTATTTTATTATTATCATTTTTATTCCTTGTAGTTGTAACGGTGGCTGAGCCCCACCGCAGCAGAAAAAGAGGATGATGATGACATACGAATGAAAAGCTGAAGTACAGGGGATTTCCCGCTTTTGAAGGGCTTCTCTATTTCAGTTCATAAACCCCCGAGAGAAGCAAACAAAATTAATAAATCCATACCACTAATGTGGTGAGTGATGATTAGTAGAAATTCTACGAAGTGCTAACAGGCAAGACAAAAACACTGATCATGCAATATGTTGATATATGACTATTATATGGCGTCCTGAAATAGACTGGAGTAGTCTTTACGGAAGCTTACCCTAAACAGTTTGAAGTATGTAAAGAAACTCACTGTATTAACAACACGAGTACCGTTAAATCAGTAGCATTAGTTATTTATTTGGAAGCATGGTTGGTGGTTGTATGGCTGTGTCTTTTTTCTAAGCAGGAGCATAGCCATCAGATTGTTCTCGGTGTAAAAACAGCATAAAAGTATCCAACAGGCAGAAAAGCAACGCAAAAGCTGAACAAATACAAGGATGATAGTATGTAATTATATAACGATGATAATGGTAATTGAGTTTTCTCTAAAAAGAAACCTCAAGTGTGAGTACGGCCAATGAATCCAGCACACAATCAGAAAAAGAAACGCACGTACACACCTGAAGAGAAATCAATGTGATTACTACATGTAGTTACATAGGTTGTAGTAGTATTAGTATTGATTACAATGGTGGTGGTGGCGGCGGTGTGTGTGTGTGTAAACGATAAACCAACCGACGACTACGAGGTGAATGAAAACAAGTAAGAAAACAAGGTTGTCGCTGAATAAAGGAGGGAAAACGGTGGAATATGGATTTCTCCACTACCCCATTCACACAAACAAGGTAAGTGTTCTAGATTTGTGAGGATACCTACCTTGTAGAAAAACCAATTATCCAGTTTTCATTTAAAACAGTTTTAATCGTTCGTGCTTTTCCTCCTTGAAGAAGTAAAAAAGTGTGTCACACATGTTTGCTACCTATACATTCTACTACGAACGAAAGTACGGAAACCACACAAATTGCTGCAACCGCTACCAAAAACCACAATGCCTTGGTATGGTTACTACAAACACCTTTGAATACACATACCTACACAACACACACGCACACACACAAATCCGGAATCATCAACATCGTCGTCATCGTATCCTTAATGGTAAGTAGTAGTAATAACAGGAATGCCATATCGATAGCAACAACAACACTAATGCTTTCCATCCTGAGAACCGTTTCATGTGTGTTCCAGTATTGTGTGTGCGTCATTTACCTTGTCATTTTCTGATTTCCAATCCACTACATTTCCTTTTTATCCGACTAGCTAGACACGTCCTCGTAACCAACTTTTCCTTTTCCCACGTTGTATATATTGTATTTCGTATTTCCCACATTTGTATTGATTTCTGGTTCTCCTTCACTAGGACAAAAATGAAGACCTCGTTGTAATAATAATGACTACTGGGTTTGTGTTTCTGTCTACTCCTCTCTGGTTGTCTAACTTTCCCCTGTAGTTTTTTTTCTATCTGTTTACTTTCTAGTGAATAATATAACCGTTGCGAACCATGGACGAAAACATGAGACAAAAATTAAAACGTTCACTTCTCACGAATTCATCATGCGAGATCATAAGTTACCCTTGTACTGTCATGATAATGGTGTATATACCAAAGAAAAGGAATTGTGCATGTTTTTTGGGGGTAACAAAAATGTTACCTCTCAGCATGGATGCCGATTTTCGTTTAAACGAAAATATGATACATTTTCTAACAACGTGGTACTTATTCTACTAATGGGAAGGTGACGACGATACTCTCTTCACATTGTAGAACCTCACACTATTGAATTGCCTTCAAAATATCGTCCTTCTCTAGATGATCTCATTAAGATGATGCATTCTTTATCTGGTTTATGCTGCTGGGGTTACTTGAGCTACGAGTTGCTTTAGTTACTTGGATGCGCACACTCGTGACTCAAAGTATATAATATATAGACTCATATGCTCATGCTGCAACGAAAAATAGTCTACATAAACCTTAACGATGTCATCAAACGTGACTCTACCTAACAAACTTAATTCTTTATTCAACAGTTTGACCAACGCACCCCGTCAGGTAGACGAATGAATGACGAGTGATGATGATGACGAGTTGATAAATGACTACATGTGTAGCGGACATTTATGCTGTGTGCGGTGTATAAACGAGCACGTGATAATACGGTTATTTCCATACTTTATACACGCACCTTTTTGTGAGCATTATTTGGTCACTCGTCGCACCGAACGGAGACAAACTGTTGGTGCTAGTACCTAATTAATTCCTAATGGCTATTACACTGGAAAAGCAAATAAACACGAAACATGGAAGATCGATAGTGCATATGTTATCGCTAAACTGAAGAATACAAAATATGGCTAAGTGACAATAGGTAAAGTAGAACAGAATTTGTTGTTGTTTTCTCGGTGAATGGAACCTGATTAGGAAATGTACCCAAGACGTGATAGCAGCGTGGTAATTCATCACAACTTTCAGAACGCCCTTGTCCTTTGAGCACTCGCACACAATCCAAGACAATGTTTGTTTGTTTTATGCCGGCGTCAGGATGTCAGAGTCAGTCAGACGTGCATTATCCCAGATCAGAACAAGAAAAACTGTCAGCTGACAACAGTAATTGATTCCAGAGAGAATAAATAGGTTCTCGCTGTCAATTTTCTTTTTGTATGCGTTTACCTGTCCGTTTTCATACCGGGGAAAAATTGACTCTTCGGATTGGATTTATTAATGAGGTAGTGAGGTATTGTTATTTCTCAGACTTATTCAATATTATAGTTGCCGCGATTACAGTCACGTTTTTGGCCAATGTGTGCCATAATACTACGCATTCGTGGATACACCCATGTAACCTATTTTGTTCCATTTTTTCATCACTACCATGCAAATCCCACGTTAGTCCTTCATTCAACATTTCAAGGTGACTCCCTGTCGTCTTACCTTCTGCCTTCTGTGTGACTAAACCCTTTTCAGTTGACAAAGTGTGTCAGAGTATCTTTGTGGATTCTTTTTCGACACAATATCATGCATGCGTGAGAGTTACTGTACCGTACAAATGGAAAATGTTATAAATCAGTAAATGACAGCCGTCTTCCTTATCTGAGAAGCAGCCTGCCCTAAAACAGAGTGACAGAGGAAAACGGAATTTTTAAACATGGGAAAAGATGAGAAATGAGGTGGAGAAAAATCGCCTTTCTTCTACACTGGCAGTACCTTGTTTTGCAATGAAACCATGTCATACACACACATGCACACGCACACACTCTTCTCCTTTGTGCTAAACCGGAATCGCAGCCATATATGTGAAGGAACCTACTGACATTGAGATACCTACTTTACCATCATTTTAATTGTTAAGTAGTCCTTTGAGAAATTGATTTAAGCGTATCGTGTCAACTGACACGGACAGAATAGATAAGGACGAGGGTACTTAGGTACGTATATGTACCTAACACGCTCCTTGTACGTCATAAACAGTGCCGTTGTCAACCGTTACCGTTACTTCCGTTACAGTCACATGTGTAGGTGTGTGTGTCACCGGACATGTTTATTGCTGTAACAGTAATGACTGTTCACGGTGTCCATTGGTTGTTGCATAGGTTATTAAAACACCCGAAAAGATTTTTTGTTTGGAAAAAGCAAACGTAAACAAAATCTCCTCTCGTAATGTAAACTTAAACAAGGATCTGTCATTTGAAAGGTAGGCAGGTGTTTTCGTTTGAAAAGTGGATGATGTCATTCATTGTGATATGCTACTTACCTCCTCGATTCTACTCCTTTTACACAAAACTTCTCTTTCCTGGGAAAGCATTCAGAGAGGATAAAAGGAATCATTAGCTAATTGCCTAGCCAACTGGAGCCTACGCAAAAAATGAAAGCAAACCAAAACTAACACTACTAGCAACGCTTGTTTCCCTCTCCCTTTCTCTCTGTCGCTCGCTTCATTTTTCCTTTCTCTGTATCCATTCCAGTGAATCTAACATAACGCACACGAACTACTTGAAACTTCTCTTTTTTGAGGAGGACAGGACGCAGCTCTCATCATCAGCGTCACCAAAGTAAAAATCTCTTTGCTCTAGGTATTTATATGTCAGTATGGTGTTGTTGCTGTTGTCATTGTCAAAGGAAGTGGATAACAATACCAAGCGGGATGATTGATAGTAGTAGCTGAACATCCTGGAAAAGTAGCAGTACTTAGTGTCGGTATGAAGGTGTATAGTAATTCCAAGTATGCTACTGTCAATAATACAGAAACACCGAAATACACACTACACACCGCATAATATACGTACATATGTACCTACACACTCAAGTGCTCTACTGGAGAAAGTAACGGCGAGATTGAAAATAGAGTGATGATGGTACTACATAAGTAGTGTGGAGGAAGCAACTTCAAAAAATGAAAGTCACACACTCGTCTAATGTTACCATTAGCATGGGTTATGATGGCGAAAAAAGTAGAATTGCGAAGTATTGTTTGTCAGGGTAATTAATATGAGGAAAGGAAGATCCTATCCTTTCTCTGGTATCTCCTTCGTTGTAGCCAGACTATTCCAGACTGCTAACTTTGACATGCCATGTGGATATAAGAACAGTGTCTCATTATAAATAAATAATAATAACAGCAGAAGTTGCAGTGATGGCTGTTCATGAAGTCATTGTCTAAATTAATAATAATAATAATAATACTAATAAGTATTTATTACATTGAAAATAATGACGTGGATAATCTTCCCTTCGTAGAAACATATTATTTTGGATTTCCCGGGAAGCTGAGTATAAGTGCGAGGATAAATAAGCAAATTTGCAACGCGGAGAAATATAATAAGACTAGAAGTTCTCTGGACGGGAACATATTTTGGTCCGACATCAGCCGCGTCCGCCGTAACTGGCAGTCCCTTTTGTGAGCCAAATGACTGTGCAAATACGTTATCAAAATAATAATAAGTACTAGGTACATTTACACACAAACGGAAGCAATACAAGTCTCCAGTGAATTGTAACCAGTGGAGAATAAGAACACTAGCTTTATAGTTTCCCATTCTCTCGGTATTATACTCTCACTCTGTCTACGGGACTGTGCGTCTTCTGTACACTGTGAGTGAGCATTCATGATTTGTTAGCTTGTCTGTGCTTATCATAATACCCAGTGAGTCAGTCCGTCCTTCAATCATTGCTTTCCTTTCCCTCACACGCAGCCAAAAACAAAACACAGGGATAAGTCAGTCAAATCAAATCTGTTCGACATACTTTCACTGCTTCCCCTCATCTGGAGTCAGTAACACAAAAACTGAGGTATTATGAGATACTGATAGTCTTGGATAGTATGTTAGTAAACCCTCATCTCCTTCACAAACATACACAACACACAAACACTATTCTTCTCTAGTCAGTCAAAGTCAAGACCAGACGGATTCTGATATGAAAAGGAGAGAGAAGGATGTGTCGAATTGAATCTCCCCTTGTGGAATAAAGAACACGGAATTGCGTATCAGTTTTGTACTTTAATGTAAAAACACTTTCCCTGTCTCTACTGTCTATACAATAGGTTTCTTGCAGGAAATAAGTAGGTAGACATAAAATCCTGGACTAGATTAGAACATCCATCTATCCGTCCACCATGTTTCCAATTTCCATCTCAATCTCCATAGTCCCATACCTTCACCTGCACCAAACACTCGTCTTCAACAGCAGCAACCTTACTTTTGCGCGGAAAGGAAGAGAAAGAAGGGGACTGAAGGAACGATGATAATAATAGTAATTGTCTTGAATGTTGAGCCGCGTGTGCATGCAATCATGCATACCACTGCATAGTGGTATCATTGCTATTAGACTTTATTCCTATAAAAGATGCAGCAAGCCCCCATTATAGCTACCTACGTGTCATCATGATATGTTTGGATATGGAAATATGATGAGTGTATTATGTGGTGGCTATAAAGTATGTATATCCGTTGTCCGTATAGATGGATGGAGCAGTGTAGGAGAAAGTCGCTCAAGCAAACATACCCAGAATTCCGCGCTGGCTTGTCTTGTGGAACGTAAAACGTAGTAAAAGTAGCACAATTTTGTGTACATTTCCTGGTGAAACATAAAATGCAATTGATAATATAAAAACCCCGTATATAAATACCTTGTTTGCCTAGGTACACACCCCGTCAGGGTGATAGCGCCACAAACAAGATACTTATGTGAGCATTGGAAAAGGGAATTTTACACGGAGAGATATTATTTAAGTGGGACATTATTTGACGTCGAAATCCCTCTAAAAGGTAGTATAAGGGCTGGCAAAGCAAAATGATTACCGAACACACAAATATGAGCAAAACACATGCATAAATAATGTTATGTGTAACTAGGCTACTCAACAAGCTCTCTCTCTCTCTCTCCCCCTTTCGGTGTAGGCAGATAATATTCTATTATATATTCACACTTCAGTACAGAAAAACACTTTGTAAAATCCAGTGGAAATTGTGGCAGTCACATTGACACCACTCATATTTTACACACCAGCAGCCTAAATTTGAGTGTTTTGGGTGGATGAACGGATTGTAGTTGAGAGGTAGAGAAAGCGAACTGGTTATGTATTTGAGTAAAGTTTAATATTCCCATTCCCATTTGTAATATTTCTATTTGCACTTTACACATAATATGGCAGCGCTGTTGAATAATGTGGTAGAATGAATAGCAACGGTGTTATTAGATGGCAACCCAACTGGCTGATCATTTTTTTGTTCCTGTGCAAAATCCCACATGTGTACAGTTTAATATGGAAAATAGTAGGCGTAATAAGCTACCTTTGCTCACACAAAAGTTTATTCCCCAGTATGTCATGATGATAACCCTGTTAATATCATTACATACAGAGGCGTTCACAAGTATAAAAACAATCTATTCTCAAGTTTCAATCCTGTTGTGAGGAGCAGGAACGCAGCATCCAGGAAGTAAAATAGACATTCACACACGCACACACACACACATAGCGAGAGAGAATTAGTAAAAATAACCCATATACTACTACTACTACTAGCACAAAATGTGGAGCTCACAGCAGGCAAAATCTGTTGACACACTTTTTCTGGTAACATGATAAGTACATTTTTACAATAATAGGCAAAGCACCTATACACATCCATGTGTCATCATCATCTCCATAAATCCTCATCATCGTCATGCTCGACACCACCATACTAAAAATGTCAATCTTTACACATGCATGCTGCTCTGCCATACTGTTTCCTACTTTCTCTTTTTCCGACACAGTGCACATTCTTCTTCGACGAGGGTTCCAAAACACGCTGGCACAGAAGGCAAAGTAGATTCATTTTCATACAGATATACATGCTCGTACATGGTACTTGTGATATGCTTTGTAAACGAGTGAACTCTTGACATCATCGGAAGGAACCCACTCTACCAAGTCCCATTCTATCTCCTCCTCCTTCTAAAATGTAGGCAAATTATATGAAAGTTTTTACTATCATCCTCATCGTCATCATCATCATCAGAGCATTAAAATCAAAGGAAAGCAGAGTATGATTTGAGCGAGTGTGTTTGTGTGTACACCCATGATCTGATACTTTCCAGTCGACACAACCATTTTGTACTGGTAAAATTCTACACAGAAGTGGTCGACACTCGCGTGCTCCTTGTATCATCACTTGTGCAAAATGATATGGTGCGTTTACTTGCATTTAGTTATCAACGCGAACTCAAAATACACCTTTACACCTCTAGGCGCCCATAGCCCTTTGGTACGATGCAGTCCAGTCTGGCGTATATAGAGTTGTAAAAGAGCAACTTACACACAAAAGCAGGTGCAAGCGGGAAGATAACTCTGTGAGAGGAGGGAAACTCACAGGGAAATTTTGCGAATCCTTGTAAATGCCCATTTGTGCAAAAGGAAATAAGGATTATTTACTCACGCGCCATCACACATGAATGATTTAAAGACTTTTCACTAACAAGAGAAAGGAAAGAGGCAAAAGACAGATAGACAGAGAAGGGAGGGTGAAAGAGAGAAAGAGTTCCTACTTTGTTGTTGCATACATCAATATAAGGCTGCTGCTGATACCCCAAAGCTGAAGAAAGATTGAACCAGATATACTGAATTAGCAAAGTAGTTAATATTGAATTCGGTTTATTTTACACATAAGTAATGTTTGCCTGTGTGAGTCTTCCTTCACATTGCTCCACCTTAGCCACATACCTATGTATATATATGCATTCATTATTACCGTATTTTACCACGCGTAGGTGGATATAGAGAAATGTGCGTTTTGCAAGCTGTGCGAGCAGGTATGGAACTCTTGGTGAGTTTGCGGATGTTTGTACAGGTATATTTGTCGTCGAACTACGACGACGAGTGCATTAGTGAGCTGGCAGACTTCTTAAAATACTCACTGAGGAAGAGGAAGATTATTCTCGAAACAGCTTGAAAACTTACATGTGTGTGTGGGTGTATTTACTTATCGTTGAAAGTGGGGGCGAAATAAAAATATGCCTCAGAGTTGAGGTGTAATTGAACGATTTCATGCATACATTTGACAACTGCCCGTGCATTCAAGAGAGTATGTACCTTTTGTGTTTTCCTCTTGTAAATATGCATGTCATTCTACGATGCAAATACGATGTTATGTGTGTGTGTGTATATATGTACATACCTGCTGCTTTGCCCACAGAGCATAACACCGTCGTCGTCACTTGTATAAATAACAGTTCATACCACTTTCTCTCTACCTTTTCCTCTTTCCCTCTATAGCTAGTTAGTTTGTGCCTTTCTTATAAGAACATATTATGTACTAGCTTTGCTTTACTTCACTTTGTACTTACGACAACGGTGCAAACACACCGCATCATAAAACATTAAATTTACGCCTCACTCCTTCCTTCCCTATTATACCTGGCACGTATTTGCGCGTAAACATACAACAAACACCTAAACACGAGCACAATTCTCTCTGTCTGTTTCTCTGCCTCGTTTATTTTTTTTCTTTCCTGTGTCTATTTAATAATAAACCGGCTTCGCGTAGGAAATGTCCAACTAAAAAAGAAAAAAA
>JAHZNB010007152.1:0-23931 GCA_027744295.1 Callyntrura guangdongensis | reverse complement strand
AACAGATTAGATAAGAGAAACAAGACAAACCTCTCCTCAAATAAGTTTCTTTGTTGGGGAACGTTATTTAAGCTTACGTTTATTTGTGAAACCAGCTTAGGTACATCGCAGTAACAACAGCTCTCCCTCTCTCTCTCTTGCTAAAGTAATTTGATATCACTTTGGCTTGTCAAACGGGAAGAAATAGAAGCCTCAATTGTAAGCAGAGGAAGGACAATGTAAACGTAAGTACTATATAAGTGCATTTACGTAAATGTATTATATTATTTTGAGTGGACTGACGACGGTGAATGTTGTGGTTGAAGACTCGCCCCGCGGAAAACATGCACCTTGTGTAAGTATGTCTTAATGAAGCAACAGAAAACTTATCACTCGAAATGATAATGACGAAACACAATACTTGCTGAAAGATAAAAGGAATACAAGGAGAGAGTGCACCAACCAAATTGCTACTCTTCACTGCCGCTCTCTCTGCCAAGCTGGATGGTTTCCACTTGGACGGAAGAGAGAGAGAGATAAGGACTAAATGATGCCACGAGGACAATTACACAAATCGATGAATACTCTGCAGATCAGATCAGATTACCAACTGTTTCGACTTTTATTCAGCTTGTTTGATTTTATGTTGAATTTCTAATGCATTTTATCAATTTGCGTAATTGACTTACGTGTTCAAAGTCGGTACATGTCTTCAGTATTCGCATTTTTTTACTTGGCCGGCCAAATTATATTAAATTCCGGGTGGATATGGTAAGAAGAGTAGATAGTATAATGGCTGGTTGTCTATCGGTATTTATTTACCCTGCTCCCAAAATGATTATCAGTAATGAGAATCGTCAACACTGGCAACTGCGTAGAGGGGTAAGTAAAATTGATTTCTGAACAAAATTATTTCCCTTCTCAAAACGCACTGCCCAACAACAAATCAATATAATTTTTTTTGGGAATTCCCCACTCCAATAGAAAAAAGCATCAAACATCATTTTTTCTCTTCTGAATTGTGACTTCTTAATGAACCTCCTCCTTTTGTACACGACTAGAAAAATGCAAAAGTAGACAATACCTTCAAAAATAAAAAGTAATATTCTACGGATCACGGTAAAAATGACTTGCTAAGTTGACGGGGATTGTGTGTGTCATGTGTGTGTCCCCTCATTCTTATAACAGTCGCTCAGTCAACTGGCTGCTGCTGCCGTTGCTGTCTGCATACTTTTTGGCTTTGTCAAAAGGGCTAAAGTATTAAAGGAGCTTAGTACGAGATCCATATGGTGTGTAGCGTGTACGTGGCTATCTGACAGACAACCTTTGACGTTCCTGGCTGGACGGACGTGACAGCACGAGACACGCATAAGCTTTTATGGTTGTACGCTGTACGTACATCCATACCCGGAATTGTAATTCTGGATAAAAGTTTGTGATATACCTACTACCCAGTTTTTATTAAATGGATAGTATGTGATCTTCTAAACAAGAGCCCCCAGTGCTTGTCTTACTTTTACCAGTTTTGCCCACTATATGCACAACGACACGCTGCACCAGTAAATCACCCCAAAATGCCCTGTCGGATTATTCGCAATGCATCTCCGCCACAGCACCACCATCACCACATCCATCCATCCACCATATCATCACAGCAGCAGCAAACAACCAAACAGCACAACACATCGGGCAGATTGATGACTAATTGCATCATTTATCCAATCTGACAAGACAGTACGGTCATAACGTCTCTGCATGCAAGGAAGGAGAAAAAGCACATTCACTGATGATAATGCTAAAAGAATAACTGGATGATAACATGACTCTTTGGACTTAACCTTACCCCAAAACTTTGTGACTCCCTCCCTGTGGAAATGTTCATTGAATTGAGGAAAAAAACCTCAAAAACCAAAACCGTTGTTGCATATTATTGCTTGTGTGCTGCACACAACTTTGTAGCCTATTTTGTGGTGGTAAATCGACAGAGGTGCTATACCACCAACTGGCGACAAGCCTCACTTGGTATTTAATGGAGATGGAGAAGTGTAAAAGGAGAGATTCCGAAACAAAGAGAGTGGAAAACTTGGAAGATTTCTCAGATTCCATCTGATACTTCATTTCTTTAATGGATCAGGCAGAAAGAGAGAGAATTTTACTTGAAGAGCGCACACAGTCAGTGGGCTGCCCTCTATATAACCGTGTGCTTTGTGGTTGGAATTTGAGGAGTCATTATTCATCCGTATATTAACATAAAACGTAAACGGTACCACTTTATTCTTGGGTATATCCCATCGCCACGACCGACACTATTTAAGAGAGCAGATGAGCTTCAATACCATATATACGCTATTTCTTTCTCTCTCTCCCTTTTCCTCATGGTTATCTCCCTCGTTCACCTCATTCAACTCTATTTGGGGCTCATATTATTGTATTTTAGTAATACTTGTAAAGCCTCCCTTGTCTTCGCCGTAGGCAGAAGAAGTAAATATTATAAGCGACATGGTGTGCATTGTGTTTCTTTAGGAATATCCCATTTCGGAAGATTTTGAAACGTAATTAGACTTTATCAACTCAACGACCAAGATGACGTACACAAAGAGGCATGCATTTCCCAAAAGGTAGAAAAGCTAACCCCTGAGATAAAAGGACGTGTACCGATATCTTATGGCGAGAAGGGTAGGAAGAAATAGGAAGGATATGGATGACGGTGAGGGAAAATGAAAACAATGTTGTATTTCGAGTTTCTGAGTAAAATGTGAGGAGAGCAAACACGTTACAAGTAACATGTTAATTTAGAGAGCTGATAAGGTTATGAAAAGGGATGAGGCTTAAAGTGAGACACCGGATACTCCAGGATTTATTCTCACACCTTCAAATTATGATGATTACTTCAAGAAACTGGTAGATTTTCGGAGAGATATGTTTTTAAGAAAATTTAAGAAAATTAAAGAAAGGGAATCGAATGCTATAAGAACAAGAGTGGATGGTTTTGAATGAAGAAGGAGGCGCTTCGTAGAAGCTTAACAAAAATACGCTAATAATATTGCACAAGGAAAATAATATCAACTTTTAAAAAGAGAACTTAAAAGTTTTAATAGGGCTTAATTTGTGGATTCATCTTGTATCGTTCTAATACCTTCATAATATTTTCATTTTTTTGAACCACAGCAATTTGAATAGGTGTTTCAGGACGATGCATGCGAGCATTAGTTTAACGGTTTGAACACGAAAAAGTAGTAGTAGCATCTTTGGCGTCATCAGGACTATATAGTTTTGTGATGCCCTCCAGACAGTCTCTTTTTTTCTCTTTCAACATTCCTTCTTTTCAAGCTAATTAAACTCCCAATTATTTTGCATGGTCGATTAAAAACCGTCCACTTGGTAAAAGGGAAAGGTCAACGAAATTGATCTAGAACGATGAGAATAAATCTCTTGATTTTATTTCAAATGAAACAAGTTACGGAAAGCCTGTGGTGGTGGTGGTAAGGCGAACCGAGAGGCTATTCCTGAGTTTAGTATCCCATGAAATGGTATCATAATATCATCAAGCTCATGATATTTAATTTACGACGATATCGTCGTCATTTTATCTTCCTCCGTTGCGCAAGCTTTATAATATAACGTGGGGTACAGTACAGACTAATACGACTCTGATGGCGGCCGCGTGGTCTAAGTCAGGAATAATCTTAAAAGGTCACTCAATCGCATAAAATTAAATGATATTATGATAGAGCTGAGATTAGGCACTCAAGGCTTTAGAAATGGACTCGCTAACCATACAACCATTTTTTATATACATTCTCCAATATTCCCAGGTAAGAGGGCTTCTTCCCCACACAACATTAAATAGTCAATAGTGTGGTCTTGTTTTCGTCATCATCGTCATCATCACATCCCATATCACGATTTCTTCCCAATAGTTCGTGGTATGGGACAAGTTATCTAGGGCTTCCCAATGAAAATTTCGCCATTAAGATGCCAGATAACAGGACTAAAGACGAAACATTCCAGAGTGAGCGCTGCGAGCATTTTAGATCTGTTTTATGTACCCACATGCAAGACAATACTTTTGGATAAGCTGAGCTCTCTCTGTCTCTCTAATTTCTAGAGAATGTACACACAAAAGAGTGTCCCAACCCAATGAATAGGCAAGACATTTTAGGTTGTCCGTAATAGAAACGGAGAGACGAGAGACCCGCAAATAAATGCATTTCACGTCAGTCAGCAGTAGTATAACAACATTACTGCTTCATATAATGATATGATGAGATGGAAGTGGGCGATATAGAATATAATAAGTATTTTTACCCAATTATTTTCTTCTCTTCTTTTTGCCTTCCAGAATAAGCTAAGCTAATAGGCTGTTGATGACGACAACACAAATGACAACGAAACGGCGATGAAGGAGGTTGTACTTTGTTATTATTGCTTTGTTGATTTGATGGGAATTAAAGAACCCTTTCCTTTCATTAAAACAAACGCTTTGAGCAAACTACCGTGACGCTTTTATGCGTTACCTACACCATATCAAAGCATTTTTTTCTCCTTGTATATAGAGTTACGTGCACACAGCATTCATTTGTCAAGCGGAGATATCATTTTCTCTCTCTCCTGTGCACTTTTCTCTCCTCTCTCTGCATAATTTGATTTCCTCCTCGTCTATCTTTGCGCCTCCTAATAAAAGCGTCGCTGCTGAAGCTGCTTCTGTTGTAATAAAAACTAATGAGTCGATGCCTCTTGGAAGACTGACAAGATTAAAATTATTATCATTATTAGTACTAGTAGTTGTAAAGGCTGCTACATCAAATATATGAGCAAGTAGGCAGAACCCCATGAGTTTCAGCAGCGACTAGTACACACTTGGCCTATTAGTTAGTTTGCAGACAAGATACGTTTACTATGCGCGATAATAAACATATAATGATAAGTGTTTTCTCTGCTTATTATTGTCAGTTTCATTCATCGTCTCCGCTATTGAGTTTACCAGTAATTTTCTTGCAGAAATCCGCTCAAACCTACCTTTTTATTCGTACGGTTTTTATCTAATCAAATTTATTAGTTTTTGTTATTCTACACCCTGACATTATTATTGTTGTTATTACGAAACTTGATTAGAGTGATAGTCGTCGTATGCAAGTGGCAGCCGGTTTCAACTCGGATGTTTACTGGTATATTTTTTCTCCCGGATTTGCTTCAACGTCTGCCCAGTTCACAGGAGGGAGAACCCATTTTTTATTATTATTAGTTGCTTTAATAATTACTGATGGCTTATCATTAGTCAAGTTGGCAAATTGAGAATGGCGTAGTGCAGATCAATTTCTCTGATAAGGCTATATTTGTTTTATTGATAAAATCGATACGAACTATGTAGCCTGCTTCTAAATTCTTTCTCTGTGAAGGGAAAAACAGGAATGGGAGAGGGCGGATAAAAAATGTAGTTTTGTTATTGCTACAACGTTGTTTTTTTATTATTTAATGTGAGAAGAAAACACATTAAGGTGCTTGTTCTATAACCTTTCAGTTCGTAAACTGCATTTTTGCCATTTTACGCTGTCTCAAAATGTTCATGAAAGTCATTCGGACATTTGTTCTGTACTCTACACACCGATTATCAGTTGTCGACTTTTGTACTGTGTTGATGTTACTACTTTTGTTTTTTATTGGGTAATAGGACCCGACGGAGTCGTTGAAAAGTACGATGGCGTTGACACTTTCACATAGCTTCGTAGATGCTTCCAAGGAGAAATGATTGTTGTGAATTGTCCGATGGCTCTGTGCTTTCGAAAAGTTTTTCTTTGCTTTTGAAATCGTCAGCATTAAAATACGGTGTTCGTAGGAAGGAATTCGGATATAGTCGTACTGCATTTTAGTGTATGTAACGTATCTACAGAGCTGCCGACAACCAACAATGCTCCATTTTACTAAATAACATATGTGCAGAATGTCTTTGCCAACACTTAACTTAATAGGAACTAGGAATTATAATTTTTTAATAACTCTGCGTCCAAATCTGTTTTTTAAACTAATGTCTACGTCTTCTCGTTTTAAAAATGACGGAAGCATTATGAAAATTTTAAAAAATCAAGTAATGTAAATAAATTGGATTGTAGTAAGGTTGCATAACTGCATAACTTTCAAAACTGCAAACCCTCACAGATCTTACAGTTCTCAAAGATTATTTCTTTGAAACATCTTTTAAAAAACCTTGTCGTTTTTGTGAACCTGCCAAAATAGATACTAGTTTGAGCAGGAACTGGTCTGATGTGTGTGATGGGTAGCAGCAGCAAAGGCATAACGGGGCAACACGGAAAATTCAAAGAAAAAACTTTTTCTGTCAACAAAAACGACAAAGCGGAGCAAAAAAGGACTTTCGCATGTTTCCTTGTTTTTCCCTCGGTTGGCAACCCATTGAAAAGTTGACCAAAATGGAAACTTTACATGGAGACCGTACCCTAGTATCTATTTGATCAAAATGGTGAGCAAGAGCAAGCGTAGACGATTATGTATACAAGGCATTATTTTCCCATCCGTCCGTGGACATATCCTTCCGTGTGTGTATTTTACGTTCATGAGTGACCAGTTTCTGAAATCGTTTTCCCTTCGTATTCCGCTCGACCTACTACGTATTATTGGTACAGTATGCATACCACCCTGACTACTTTGTGTGCCTCATCACATCCCCATCTCTCCACTTTCCCTGTTCTCGTCATCTCGTTTCCGGGTTAAAAATAAAAGAAAACTGGAAAGGAAGTTCTACTCTGCGTCGATCGGAAAGTCCGAAAATGTTACTTTTTTGGTGTTAGGGAAAGGAAATGGAGAAAGTAATAAAAAAATCGGGTTGTACGTGTAGGTAGGTACACACTCACATACACAGTGACCAACACAAATCGATCTCCGTTTTTTGTCCACCCTCGTGGAAATGCAAACAACACCCCTTCGATTTTCATCTGCTATTTCTATCTCAGAGACGCCGAAAGAGAAATTTGGGGAGCACATGTATAAAATCTTAATGTCTGTCCAGAGTCTGATATTTTGACCATTCATAGCTTCAATTTGATATGGCTATTTTTGTTATTTTCTCGCTCTGTGTGTCCATCGTCTACTCGTTTTACTTTTTCTTAGTACCAATATACTTGAGATGGGCACTACAATGATAATACAGAATCCCAAATGTGTGAGCGAGCATACATTTGATTCATTCATGCAACTACAATTCTGTCTTTTTCTCTCACGTGAATCCTTTCCCATTTTTAGCAGCCAGTGCAGTGGAGAGTAATATAATTTAAGAGAAAAGAAAAGAAACGGCAATAGTTTTTATTGTAAAGAAGAGTCTCTAAAAATGTATAAGGAGCAAAGAGCAAAATCGTGTAAAAGTCCATTTACGATAAGTCGGAAAATATATATGCCCTCTTCTGTGGGCACATTTTTTTCTCTCTGAAAGCTTTATTTCTTTTTATTCTTTTGCCGACTTTTACAACGATGCACCCCAATGCATGTCACCATCACCACTTGGTATTCAGCAATAACTTGTATCCTGTATGTGCTATTACGACGATACGCTGCATATTTCTCATCTTTCTCCAAAAAAGCAATAGGGAATATGCTCATTTCACGTCAAGCCAAGTACATTACAATGTTTCAAAAATATCACTCAACTTCCTCTTTTTACAGCATAACTGGGGTGAAATACCATCGCTGTCTGGAGTCTGAAAGGTCTAACTGTGTACAAGTGTGTGGGAAGATGTGCCCAGTGAAGTGGTTCATTCGTTCGTGTATTATTAGTACCAGTAGCAAATGTAGCATATTTATTATTCTGGTCAAGGCAATATAATGCACTGCAAAGCACCATTTCCACTTTGTCATGTATCCTTTTTTACTTGGGGTACAACGGGAAAAAGAAGGGAGACGATACAACGAGACGTTGGGTCAGTTGTCGTTTTTATTGCAACATCACATACAGTAACCTATACCCTCTTTGTTGTTATTATTACCCTGTGTGATGATATGACATTTCAAGGCCATTCAAAGACAACCATTTTCGCACCATTTCATTCTCAACACATTCTGGAAACAGTCATAATTTTGTCAATACGTGCATACATACTTACACTCCCCTCGACTGGATAAAAAAAAACTATGAAAAAGCGTGCAAGTCGTCATAGAATCGGGAATGACAATGTAATGTAGTGTGTGTAAAATACTATTATTTTTACAATTTCTTTTTTTTATTGTTTAGTCGTATACCATATTTTTTTACAGGCGGGTGAGCACAGTTCTTTCCGTATTAGGAAAGGAAGGAGTCTCTAAAAATATGCCCTACATAGAAGAATTCAAGGTAGGTGTGTGTTGCTATGCCCTCCCTGCACTAAAACTCACTCAAGTGAAGAACTTCACTTAAAACTCAATCGTATTTTCTCAAACCATGCGGCGACCTCGACAGCTTCTACTATGCACTGCGGTTGGTTGGTATACCATACGCACTTTGGTGTACGGAGAGAAAACTGAAGAAAATAATATCCTAAATGTACCTAAATATCACCCCCAAACTGGAAAAGTAAGTAGTATTCATGGGAAAATCCTAATTCCCTTTTCAAATTCTATTTCCTACGTTTCGTATTCGTCGTCTTCTACATTTCCTTGTCTGACTGGCTGAATGAATGAGTGAGTGAAAATGTAATAATCCTAATAATCTGAATCCAATTTCAGACCACGTCGCTAGATATATACCATTCCTACAGTACTAGTTCGTTTTTCTCTTGATATATTTTTTTTACTTTTGCCTTCTTTTACGTAGTTAGTTAGTAAATTTATAATACATATTCAAACAGACGTCTTGGCTCCCACCGCACCACCATCCGATTTCACGGGAAATGAGTACATGTATACCCATTTATTCATTACTTTCCGAGCGCACTTTCTGTCGACTCTGCCTCTTCTTCTTGTCTATTCCCTTTCACTTTCCCATTTTTCCCGAGGTAATAATCATGGTTTTGGGTACACCCTTCATGAACTTTCGTCTACATATTTATGCATATTTACACTTTACGCACAAAACCGTCGTCCCTATAGAAAAAAACACTGTCACCTTCTCTTTCCCTCTCTCTTGGTGGGAATCAAATCACTTCGAGAATTTGCACGGCCTAAATCCAAAAACCAAAATAGGAACCCGGAGTAGAATTTTTATAACTAATTCCGGACTTTTTCAATTTAAACTTGGGAAAAACGATTGCAGAAATTACTATATATTCCTACTTACCAAAAGTGGTACAAGCACAGCCATAATGATTTATTTTCCTTACTTGATTCTACTTTCAAACAAGTAGGATATATTTGGCTCATTCCCCGTTTCTTCAACCAGGAAAAGACCTGCTTTCTCGTCCCCACCAATTTCTCTATATCTATATCTTTCAATAATATTCAATAACGTGTGCGGTGGGTGTGTGTTCAATGTACACAGCAAGAATAAGAGAAAACTCAGAATACTTAAAATGAAACCAAGCTCTGTACATATCTCCACACACGCGTGTGTGTATGTACATAATATGCCATGAAAATGGGTACATGTGTACAATCTCTTCAAAAGGAAGATGAAGTGAAATGGAAGAGAAACTTGAGCAGATGCTTTTTCGTTCGTTTTTACTTCCCCTCCCTCGTCATCTTTACAACTCTACCTTCAACTTTCTTTCTTAACATCAATGCAATTATATTCTATTTCCAAAAAAGCGGGAGACACACGGAGGGAGAAAACTGATGATAATGATATTGGACCCGTTATACCACTACCATCACCACCGTCCTTTCAGCTACAATGCTTTCTCGGAGGGAACGTTTCTCCGACTTTGTTAGGCAGGGCAGTAATGGGGAGTGTTGGAGGGGGTAAAGTAGTAAAAAGTGTTCGTTTTTATATCATTTTCTTCTCCTCTGCTGAATATCACTACAACAAAAGTAGTAAAACGTAAAACCCACTCCGCCTGTGCTAATATGCAGTTTTTCCAATATCCATTTCGTAGAACAATAAAAGCAGCAGAGAGTGTATAATACTTGAGGCGTGCAAAACAATGCACGTCGTAAAAGGGAAAATGGTGAGGAAAGTGTAGTAACCCCACCACATATTGTGCGTCGTGTTACACACACTTTACGGGCAGCTTTTCCCATTCCCTCGTTTTACCTAGAATTTTTTCCCTTTGATCAAAAGTTTTATGTCTACCTGAAATATTATTAAATTTACATTAGAAATCGAAAAGCATAAATGGAGAAGAGGGTGTAATTAAACCAAGCTTGAAACTTTGAATGGGACATCCCAACTTCAAGGCTACCACTATGCGTTTACTTTTACCAGACTAAAAGCATTGTAGAATGACTCATGTTTTCGTAATACCCGCTGATTTTCCAATTTTGGAAAAACGTCGGTTGGCTTGCGACTTTTTCCTTTGAAAATCCCCTTTTGAATTTTTTAACCGTAATCGAATAATCAACAAAACGGGACGCTACAGGCGGTTCCGGTCATGTTCATACATTATTTTCATGAAAGTTTAAGCTTTTTTATGAAATGACCACCGAGCAACTGTCAAGTTACCGTTTTGATTTGACAAAGTGGTATGTTCAAAAAACTTTATATTGGGGTGTGGGCTGCAAGCTGTAACCCAACTACAATTTTTATTACTATTGCTCGGCCGAACTTTGTGTTTTTCTCGGATTACAAAAGTAGTTATAATCACAATGAGAAATGGGGAAGTCAACACCACCTCAGGAAAAATTGGCGCTGTTAAAGTGTGTCCGTACATAGGCATACGTGTGGATTTCGTACAGCGTGTACATTTTCAAGCATGACACACAGCCACATCACCTATATCATCAATTATTATCATCATCGTTGCTGCTCCAATCTCTCATTTCAATCCTCGCCTCGTTATTTCAAATTGCTCCACACACACGCACTTTCAGGACGGTAGTCAAAAATCTAAGTGCTATCCGTACGGTACGCATACATAAACTTTTTCCCCTCTCACCCCTTTCAAAAGCAGAGCAGCAATAATCGTAATGAAAAACGAGAAGCGTCGAGTAGCACCACAAGTCTCATTTTTTCAATCAAAACGTATTGGATTACGAATCACCTATGACAGGGTACTGAGTTCTTGTTCGTTCAGCCAGAATAAATGCAAAAAATTGGTCTGACTCCCATTGAAAAGCCACGCCAGCAGCACCCAGGCTCTACTACACACACTCTTAATATTATACCGGATCTTGTTACCAGTAATAATTCACAGCAAAACGCGTTCATACCAAAGCTATCGATTTTCCTGAAGTGGCTGCAATGTTTGAGAAAGATGATCCGCTCCAAGGCGTAAATTTTACCATTGAATAAATTTTCCAATGAATTATTTAAATTATTTACTACTTACATTACCGTCTGCAAGAACGCGCGACTGTATTTAGTATCCACCTACACATCTACAACAAGTTCCCCATCAATACCAGACCCTCACACATTAAATTACTCTTTGCATTAGTCAAGTAATTACTTTGCATTCCTACCATATATTAAAACACAGCGACGGAAGTACAAATGCCCCCAAAACAATGTGCGTACACATGGGTGTATGTACTATTATCATAGCCCTCGCGAATATATCAATGTCAAGGTTCCGAAAGTACGCATTTAATTGCCTATATATTGCCTTCGCGCACAAGATAGATGCTCCACGGGTTGTGGTAATAATAATCTCTAAAGTAAAAAAACAGCAAGATACATTTTAAGGCTCATTACTTCCGTAGTGCTGGGGCCCGAGTAGTTTGGACGTTTCTGCTCAAAAACAGATTGAATGAATAGTGAAGGAGAAAATCGCCTTTTTTATATATCGCGCGCAGCCACTTCGTGTGCATTCCATCTCTCAGTCTTTCATGTGCTCTCTTTCTCTTTCTGTCTACTTAGGATTCTCTGATCGGATTCACTTGTCTCTTAACCACCCATGAAAATAATGGCCAATCTGACAAGCCTTACGTATGTGTAGATAAATTGCAGGGCAAACCCGTCTTGTATACTAGATACTACTTACAGATACACAAGTAGATTGAAAGGATGGAGAACCTAGACCATTTTTTCTAGAAGGAAATAAAATATTTGTGTGCGTGAGTGTATATATGTATATGTGGTTGCTTCCCATAACCGCACCACAAAACTGTACTTTGTTAGCTACCTGGAGGTGTGTTTATGGCTAGGGTTAGCAGCAGACAACAGGGAGATAGTGAAAACAGCAGTGCATTAAATATGTACTCCGTGTGTAGCATCATGATCGTCCTCCCTCGCTGTGTATTTTGTAGCAGAATGATTCCCTCCACACAACAGCCATTGAACACGGAACTTTTTTTTTTTTGCTTTTCCAATTTATAACGAACATCTTTTGTCAAAAATCCTGTATGAGTTCATGTTCATTTTTAGGAAGAATTTGGTAAGCAGGGTGCGTAACCTTTAGAAAAGATTATCTGTCCATCAAGCTCACCCACGAAGAGAACACGGAGTGTACCAAAGACGAAACAGATTCATGTGAGTAGCAACAAAAAAATAGATTTTGATATGAGGTACAAGGTAGAAACTCCATTTGCCGGAAATAATGCAAAAAATGGCCATACAAGTTGTATCACAATAAGAAAAAACACAAGGGCAGCATCGTATTCTGTAAGAAACTTTTTTGTATTTGCCGTTTCAGCGTTCTTGGAATGCGGGAAAGAGTGCATTAGATTGCTTTTACTTTTACAACAAAAATCTCTTTGAAGGTAATATGCCGAGAACGCAGGATTTTTGATAATGACAGAAGATACGAGCGCGTCCAGTTTTCAGGATATAAGGTGGACATAGTAGAGGGTGGTGTACCGTGATTTCGTTGTCGTTCTATTAGATTCTTTTTTTCATTTGGAGACAAGTCATTCACCCAAGTGACGAATCAATCAAATCACACAAAGACGTAAACTCAATGAGTGCTTTCAAACAGTAAAATGTGTACTGGGACAATCGTCATTGCAGGAAGACACACACTTTCCGTCTCAATTTTCAGACAATCTCTGTTGGCCATTTTACAGAGCAGTGTCTGGGCGTCTACTGCTACATCTCTTTGACGAACCTCTGAGTCAGCCCAACACACACAAAACCCATAAAGATGAGTGGCTGAGTGGTGAAATACACAGTAGCTAATGTAGCTGTCAATCAGTGATACAGTCAATTTCGGTTAGCATCAAGATCTAAACGCAAAAGTCACAGGAAATGTCCAAGGACAATAATAACCTACGGATCCGCGCCGCGAAATATACACAAGCGGGACTTTTATTTGAGGTTCTTTTGATGGCCGCCCGGTATTTTACACCGTGATTTCGGGAAATCACATAGACGGAGAGTGAGCATAAGAGAAAGAGAACGAGCAAAAGAGGGTGAGGCGTAAAGAGAAAAACGGAAAATGAAAGAAAAAAGAAAATGATTTTGCTGTTATTACAATGTTACCCCAACCATCCAATTTCCATCAAAAGCGATGCTGGCCCGCCCAGCAACGGGTGCACATTATCATTACTACGCACCACCATTGAAAATTGGAAAGACAAAAATGATAAGAAAGACAAAGATGAGAAAAAAACAAAGATAAGACTCCCTGTAAAAATGTGAGGTGCATTGAACGCACGCACCAAATGGGCGATAATGGCGATGATGATAAAGGCTACAAGTTGGGAAAAGTACGGCTTCGTTTTCCCTTCTGGTAAAACACAAAATGCAACGTGGAGCGCAATTGAATAAACAGACAGCAAAAGGGAAAAACATTTGGTTGCAGGATGCAAGGAAATTGCGTGGTATCCTCCAATTCATTTCTCGTTTTGCTGACTTGGAAAAGAAACGGTGGAAGAGAGAGAGAGGAGTAATATCAATTTTCCATCACTTCTATTTTTCCAATAATAACTACAAGCAAACCAAGCATGAAGACATGGAGAGAAGTAAAAAATAAGCTTTTATAGTAAAGTAGCTTGTGGCTATCCCCGAAGAAAGGACGGTTTCAGGGTAGCAAGCACTGATAAAAAGTAATCTTGTTGGTGATAACGCAATGATGATCATCTTCAGAGTATCATCATGATACTAATAGGCAGTAGAAGTATATTGACACGCACGAAGAAAATTATATCTTGATACACTCTCTTTGTGTGCATTGTACCATTGCGGCTGAAAAGTTGGTAGAATTGAGAGAAACACCTTTGATAGCAGAAAGGAGAAAGACCTCAAAAGAAAGATTTATAAAATGCGTATATAAATGTATAAGTTGTAGAAAAGAAAGCACACCCTGATTGACTACCTATCTATTTCTGTTTCTTTCTTTGGCAACGTTACTGTTACTGTGGCGTGGTGTGATAAAGTTGCATTAAGTCGGCATCTTCGACAAACTAAAAGCAAAGCAAAGTTCCATTTTCCCCTTTCTGTTTTGTTTCTTGAACGGGTTGTTCTTGGTGGGGCACGTATAAGTGGTGATGGTGGTGGCAATGAAAATGTTGGTAGAAATGAATTTTAAGTTTTCCTTTTCACTTTCCTTTTAGGAATGAGGTACTGCACTTTGTGCAATCGACAAGTTCATCATCATTATCAGCATTCTTCCTCCTCCTCTAGCAAGGAAGCAAAAAGTACTGCTATTATACAACGGTGAAAATATGCATACATAACGATGCAGCATTTCCCTTCTAAAATTTTCTCTTTTGGTTTTTCTTTAGGGTGTGAGGACGATGCGTAACTCGCTCGCTTGATTATGATTTTCTTTGAAGCCTCCAGGCTCCTTGTGTCCTTTTACCTTGAAAATTCTTCCATTTATTTTGGAATAAGTCGTCTTTCAAAGCGAGTATCAGATCCTATTACCAGAAACACAGCTAGATGTACAAGTTCTCATGTCGTTTCTAACAGCTTGAGAATGAATTTTGTTAGTACTCGGGTTCGTCTGTCGCACGGCTGCCTTCGCAGATGTTGTCGGTACTGCTGTTACAGAACAAAAATTGAGATATATAACGGCAGCGTATCAACACCATCGCTTTTCTCTCTCTCTTCTATTTTTCCTTAGGTTGCCTCTCTTTTTATCTTCAAAAGTCGAAGTGAAAGTTGCAGACTTTTGTTATATGATTATATCATACAAAGTCAAGAAACGAACATTACATGAGCGTAAGGAGAAATAGACATATAGAGAGAAAGAAAAAAGCTGTAATACATTTTTCTGCCTGCTTTACTACTACAATTCTTTTCTTTCGTCGTCATCACCGTTCCCTTTTATTTCCCGACGAGGGATCCCATCTGTAAATTTTCACAAGTGTGTTATTGCTGTCTGCCACCGCGATAAATTGTAGCAACTCTCTCTCTCTCTTACAAGTAATATTCCATTTCTCGCTCATTCTCTCTCCGCTCCGGATAAAGATGAAGATAGGATGAAGATGATGCTCTTTTTTCGGAGAAGGATGACGAAAAGATGATGCAGAGAGATATGGGAAATTACATGGTAATCACGTTACCGGACCATTTTCGCTTTCGCGTCTTCTAATTCAATCATCTTTGTACATGAAACTTGCGTTATAACATGTAAGCTTTACCTTTTAGCCAGCAGCAATATCATCATCATCTTACCGTATAGCGAATAGTAACATGCCGTTGTCTTGTCTTGGGTATATAATGCCTTACAATTTTCTAACCGTATATTTCTGAGCAAGTTATGAATAGCTTCTAGTCATTTTCTTCACGCACTTGTCATTTATCTGGCTTAAATTATATTCAGATTTGGATATGTGTTCGTTAGAAGGAGAAAGAGAGTGTCACGTGTGTCATATTCATATTTTGTACACATGAGTGCTACACATCAAGTATGTTTAGGAATGACGACATGAAACGTGAATGGCGTCAGAAGAGCCAAGAATTACATTAGGCATTTAATTCCTTGGCAGATTTAATTCTATACAATTTAAACAGCATATAGTTAGTGCAAGTCAATACTCTGCTCTCTCTAGCAATTCCCTCGAGTTGTTTAGTTTAAGCTGAAAAAATATTCCTGTCATTTCTCTCGTTGTTATTTACTTGTCATGTACGGTTTATAGTAAATCATTTTCTCTCGTATGTTTGCTGCTGACTGGTTGGTAGCAAAATAATATATTACGATAGAAAAGGAACAATGACTTGCAGGAAATTTTATTTTGTGCCTCCACTCACTTGTAAACAGGCGGAGAAAATGATACGACAGCAAAAACAGGCGGATAAAATAGATATATAAAGTATTACATATTCATCTTTTTATGAATTTAAGGGATGTACATTATTCAACCAATCTACAGACTACATCCGGAGGCGAGGGATGAGGGAAAGATATTTTTCAGTAAGAAATGAATGAATATATACTCTAGTTGGTTAACAACATAACATGATGATAACTTGATGATAATGATAATAATTATTTCTGTTGTAAGTCGGAAAGCTGAAGCTATCACTCTTAAGCAAAACACGCCCTATATAGTTTTGTACAACAACGGAGTATGTTGAAAATTACTTGAGTGTCGGGATGTAAAATTCGTACCCTAGTCTTTACATATTAGAGAGAAAAAGTATTCTTTTAGTATTAAAACGCATCATTTTTAGAAAGAGAACATATTTATCTTTTTCTGGTAACTCCTCTTCAGCTTAATTTAACTTTGGGTATTATATTCTCGTAATGGTTGTTCCATGGGAAATAAAATAACATTTTGAAAAAACATTCTCTCGATTCTTTTGAATCTCTCTTAAACATCGCAGCACAACTTTGAACTTTCATTTTGTAGTTGAATACAATAATGCTGTCAGGCTATTAGACGCCATTAGAGAGAGCACATCATGGGGGTCTCGATCGTAGCAGTGCAAAAATTACATAACGATAATAAAATTTGCCTTTGACGCACCACCAACAGCACAGGAGATACACACTTTGTTGCATTTGCCTCTCGTTGAAAGAATGCAACTTAATGAATTTATCCGACTCATTTTCCCCTTTTTCTTTCTCATCAGCAGCCCAGAAAAACAAGGGTAAAGTGCACCGGGGAAAAGATAATACTCAAAAGTTAAAAGATTGTAAAAACTCTCTAGTCTCCTTTAAATGCAATTTTTCCCCGTTTCAACCGAAAGGGATTCTGGATCAGTGTAGTTCATTAAAGGATTCAGAATTATTTACGAAAATGCATATTAAATCACAAAACTACCAGAAATGGGGGTTTGTTTCAAGTGGCGGGTATACAAAAACCTCCCGTTTGTTGTGCTGTTTGCCTCTCGGTGTGTCTAATCAGCCTACACAGCAAGTACAAAAAATGAACTCGGGCATTACAAAGCAGTAATTTTCTATTTCTTCTGATGCAACGCCTTTTAAAAGAGAAACATAGAAACTCAAGCCCCCTTCCATTAAATATGAATGAAAGATGAAGAGGGAAATGAATGAGCAAATCCAATTACTGAGCTTATCAAAGCGAGGAAATGAGTGATATTCTTTTTAAAAACTTGACGTTTGTTACATACTTTTTATATTCTTCTCCTCTCTGATCTGCAGGAAAGCATGACGAGTCTGAAACAATGTGTAGCAATTATACAATAACCTTGATTATGTCTGGAAAAAATATTTTCGTAACTTGATGGAACACGACATTTAAAACATAAAAAACAAAACGACAACGATAAAAAAGTGAATAAAATCATAAGCCATGAAATAACGCTTATTAAATTTTTCTACGCTAGACACACATTGTATGTATAGCATAGCGCCAAGTGTGTAACTTTCAAGACTCACGACGATGTAAAAATTTCGTAACTTGTTTGTGTTCCTTGAAAGGTAATGTTGCATTGACTCACTTTGGCGAAACAAGAGCTATTGGTTAAAAAAGCGCCACAGCGCCAAATGCCGTAAGTGTGTAGTGTTTTTTGTGTCTGCAACATACCTAAACTTTGAGTATTTTCACAACAAGTAACGATGACGGTTTTTTGGACAAACTTTATGAGAAGTCTATAAAAATTTGGCATCCTGCTGTGCGGTCCTCATTTGACAACTCAACGAAACAAAACAAAAAGGTGGTGGTAGTGGTGAGCAAGACGTGTGCGTAGAGAGAGAGTGACTGTTGGTGTGTTACACATGTAATATAATAACTGGGTATGTACGCTCATATATTTACTTTAATCGGACAGGCAATGTCAAATCAAACTTTTTATGCCCGTGGCAATAAATGTACGACGTAGAGACGGATATATATTTCAAGGATGAGCAAACAGTCGAGCCGCAGCTTGAGGAGGAGAAGAGTGTCTTCCAATTTTACGTTTTTAAAGCCTGACATGACTGGTAACAAGCGGAGAATGACTTTTTTCCAACAAGAAAAGACGGTGCTGGAAAAGCACACGTGTCTGCCAATGCGTGTCTGTGTGTGGAGGTAAAATGATAAGATGCATGTGGATATTGCTCCATAAATACAGCGACCATATTGCACTCGGCGGGACTTAAAGAAAAAAGGAAGAGGATGATTTGCGTAAGAGTATTTTGTTTTCCAGGAGATGCAAAACAGTCCAGTTTAACGACAAGGTTTAGTAAGAGAAGTTGTTTACGGGAAGGGAGAAGTTAATAGGAATGAAAATGGTCTAAAGTCAGTCTCTCTTTTGACCTTTCGTACTTCCCTGGTGTGGAAAGCTGTAGGAAATCTTTCAGTGTTGCTAAAACACATTTTTCCGCATTGTGTTGTTGTCCTCACATTTACTGAAAATGTCCGCACGCACAATAACATCACAAAAGTGCAATGACTGTCAGTCTGTCTGTCTACAAGCGTATCTCCACAAGAAAATTATACAATTTACCAGTGCCCCTTTCCCTAAAACCCATCATATCGGAGTGTCGCCAGTGTTGTTACTACTTCGAAAAATGAACTGGTCGGTTTCATCGGGACTCCACTTAACAAGTTGCATTTACATATGGAAAATGCATAACAGCGAAAGTGACTTGATGATTGCTTTTTGCTTGGGGTAAAGTTTTTCCGTGTCCTCGAATTTCAACCCAACCACTACTTATACCACGTCCCTCTTCTTTTGGTGCATAGCAAAAAGAAACTGATGCGAGAAAACAGAAGAGAAGGCTGATATATTTTGTATACCATGCCACTTTGTACTTGCCGTCCTGTTGTACATAACCTTAAACTTCAACCATTTTCCATCGGCTCTCTACTCCACTTTTTGGGGACTCAAGAGAGAGAGAGAGAGAGTGGATGATGATGAGAGTCAAGTCAAAAAGCAATATTATTTTCTTTTCAAGAAGCAATTCGCCTTCTTATTTTCCACTATGGTGAGTCCACAAGTGAGTTTTGGGTGCGTTTCTCTTGTACACTCGTGTATTTATAACGTCCCTCTAAAAAGAATACATATTATACACACACGCATGCTTTTTGTACGCATTGCGTATCCATAAGCCGCTTTTACGGCTAAATCTGCAGTTGTCGTGATTCTAAAGCTAAAGTCACATCAAAAAGCCTCTCTCTCATTTCACCATTACCACACGAAAAACTTGCGTGTATCTCATTCAGTACGTTCCCAACCCAGGGAGACCCAGGGGTTGAAAACGGTTTTTTTCTTTCTTATTTTCTTCCCTTTCCCTATTAGTCGACTTTTTGCTCTCTCTCGTCTTCTCCCCCTACTCATCTAACTCCCATCCTGCTTGCTCCTGTCTCTCTTTCTCCTGACATAATAAATTTTATATGACTTTTTTAGGGAAAAACGAGAGAAAACGGAGTGAAGTCGTCGTCATCGGGGCGGAGGTTATTGTATAGCGATATAGTCAAGAAAGAAACAGGGAAAGTATGTTTGATGACGGAGACACGACGATGACGATGATTATCATCATCCTTATTTCATAGCATTGCAGTAGAAATAGCCGGCCGTGCTACCTTCCGTTTTCATTCTACCAGTTTCTTTTTTTCCTTCCCTGTATATACATACCCTGGCTGTTACTGTTTATCGTGGGGGAGGCAGATTACTCTGATAAACTTTGCATGATGGAGCCAACAGGGGTGAAAAATAGATTCTACCATTCCATTACTCCCTTCATTCATTCATGCCTTGTTCTCTACCTCCTCGACGTTTTTTCTCTCTCCTTGCTCTCTACAGACTACAAACTCGACTTAACTGTCATGCATTATAGAAAACGCAGTGTGGTATACGCCGTATTACGTCAGTTAACTGCCGGGAAAAATATCCTTACGTCGTTTCTTGTTATCTCTCCAATGACGATAACGTGTCTTCCCTTTTTGGGATACATTTGGAGAGAGAAAAAAGTTGTACACCGGCAGGGAAGGTGAAGAATGTGTAAGGAAAGGAAACCATTGTCAGCTAAAACTGACGATGACGACAACAGTAGGGAACATGAATGTAAATTATAAAGGGAAAAACAAGTAGACTTTATTATCATCAAATATTTAACTTTTTTCCCGTCAAGTTTATTACAGACAGTTAAATCTTTTAATACACCAGTCCATCAAAAAAGTAGCAACATGAACAATTGAGCAGTGCAGTTATGTAAATTAAAGTTTTTTTATTGTGAATTTTCCGAAACAGTTTTGCTATACATAGCACAGTGTTAGGAAACACAGAATTTTAGTACAAGTTTAAGTTTAATGAGGACCGAGGCTATGAAAATTAAACGACAGTTGATTTTCGTAGCTGTGTATTTACAGAAAATTCTATTAGGAAAATGAATTTGTAGTTAAAACATGTATTAAGAACATTTCATACTACTGGTAAAGCATAATTTGTTCATTCTTTTGCTCCACACAGAAACTTTATCCCGGGAAAATATCTGGAAGGGACAAGCTTTTCTCTTGTTTGTATTTTTGTACATTTAGCAGGAGCAGTAGTGTGAGACCCTTTGCGGTAGACAAACGGAAGTTCCCAACACGTTGAGCATATCCGTAGGATATGAAGTGCCAAGCGTAAAAAAGGTTCATGGGAAACCCAAGCTGTAGACATTACGCATACACACACACGCACGAAGAAGCAAAGTAAAATACGACACTGAATAAGGAAAAAGGACGCCTGCAAAGTCTCTCTCCCTCCTAACTTTAAATAACAACCGGATAAAGAGAATGTTTCTACTTTTCTTACGCAGGGATATAATACAGTCTTGAAAATATTTCTAAGCAGCAATACCATTTACAGTCGAAAATGTTAAGTTGGTTTATTATGCAGTACAGGAAAAGAAAAAAAGTGCGTCGCAAAACAAAGTAAAATGAGACGCCTAGTGGGAAAGAGACCGAGAGAAACTCAAGTCAGCAAAGAAAAAAAGTTTTTTAGAAGTACCAAAACTACCGATTGCACCCGCTTGTTCGCATATGGGTTTGTGTAGCCGGAGAAAGACAGTCATAACTTTAAAAACAGTATGGTTCAATGGTTGGATTTATTCCAGAAGAAGTAAAATCGAGGGAGAGAAAGAAGGAGTTAGTCTTAACCATAAACTGCGACGACTCTGAGAGAGAAACTTATTGGCTCAACATGTATAAACTGCATCCAACAGATTTCAAGTTTTTTTATGAAACCAAACAGTGCTTATTACAACGACGACTACGAGTTGTGTGTTTCTTGCTTTGTGCGTATTTTCCACGCAACTGACTCTGATTCAGTATTCCGCGGTCGTTCGTTTTTGGTGTATTTGGTAAATTAGCTAATTTTAAGCACATTTATGGGAACTGCAACAGAGGGCAAGAATCCCAGGCTATCTTATTACAGCTTACCAGAAAAGCATTATATCCGACACAGGCATTTGCTATTGTTATTATTTTAAAGGTTAATCACAGCACTACACAATCATACATGTCTGCTTGCTCCTTGAAAAATAATGAGTAGGAGGATTATGGTAATAGTTATAACCGTGTGTAGTAGTAACCCTTTGTATACGATAAAGTAGCTGTGTATCGTATTAACCGCGTTTGGTAGAAACTTTTCCAAAAACGGGAATGTTGCTACTAATTTTGGAGTAAAGAAAAGAAACTCTCGTAATAGTGGCGGCAGAGGGTAGTTTGTTGCTATCTTGCCTGAAGTGTTTCAACTTTGTTCCTCATAACGTGTGTATTAATAGAATTTACATAACATTTAGTTTGCAGAAGGCCTTCTTTCTAGTAAGCCGTACATCTTATGTAAAACTTTTTTCTTCTTTCTTGAAGACTTGTTTTCACCTTCGAACCGAAAACGACAATACAAGAATACACGCCAGACATGCTACAAAAAAGTGCCGAGCAATAAATAGTTTTGGATAGTTGTTCCCTTGTAGTAAATAGTACTTGAGAAAAGGAACCAAGATTTTTTTAGTTAAGAACCTCGCACCAGTGTCTAAAAAACTAATCGACCAAAAGGCTCGAGGAAAAACAACAGACACGGGCAGGTACACACTTATCTAAAATATGGGGAATTTGATTAAAGTATGAACACATTTAGGGATTCGGATAGTTTTCCGGATAAACATTTCACTAGAATTACGGGGAAAATAGAGCAAAGGAAAAACTTTTCCGCAATTTATGAAGCTGAACGGACAAGAGGTACTTGCTATGCCATGTCTCTTCGCTGGACAGTATACTGGTTTGCACAGGCAGTAATAACAACTTCGCCTCCAAAATTTCAAAGAAACTGATTAATATAGAAGATGACTTATGATTCATTCATAATTCATCTGAATATGGAAAATTACTCGGCAGCCAGACGGTACTGGTAATCTACTGTAGCGCTTTCTTTTCATCGGAAATTTTCGAGTTACAATAATGACAGAAGATCTCATTGTCTGTGGATCACCCCAGGTAGATTTATCATTAAGAATGCCAGAAGAGGTTAACAATTTCCAGGGATAAGTAATGTATTGTTTGTTGTGGTCAGTCATGGTAGCCATATCAAGAAACTCAAATTGCCCTACCAATTGAACATATATACTCTATAATAAATATTGGTATTTCAGTTCCCTCATTACGTAGCCTTCGTATATGCTGCATTACATCAGTTCCATGGAGTTCACCGTAGTGGAGTGATCTAACTTTTCTTGACTTTTTGACATTCGCACCGCTTGCCTTAATTTTCCTTATTTTTCACCAGTATATCTGCCATGATCCATTATTAACTTACTTTTGGCGTACTTTCTTCTATTTTTCTTCGTCGACCATGAGCTTTAATATAAAACTGCTTTCGCTTTACTACTTTCTTCGCTGTCTTTGTATCCCCATGTAGTTCTACTTTTCATGCACGTACCCATGTACACATTTCCTTCTACGCTTTCATTTCCCAGTTGCTCTCTCTCCCCCCATTCTTTGCATTTTTCTATTTTGCACTTTCCCATCGTATAACGATTTCCTTTCGACAAACACATACCTACTCACAATGTGAAAAATTCTCTGACTCACACATACTACCACACTGCCAACTCAACTTTGTAGTAAAACCCCGACAAAGTTTTACTTTCATTTTTTCAACTTAAAGGTTACACACGGACCATGTTACAGGGATCGTCGAGGCCAATAAGTTGAGTGCGAGACAAGACAAGGTTTCACGTTATCCTCTCTGCTCTCTGAACTCGCTCTCTTACATTCTGCAATGTTTATTGCCCACATCAATCCTTGACTTTTGCCGTGCTACTTATTTGATCTCATTGAAAATGTCCGTATAAGTTTCAACTCGTCGTACTACTTCCGTTACATTACAGTTGAATTACCGAAGAAAAACCAAGTCGCAAAAGGGATTCCTCGGAATCGGCATAAAAAACTTTAGCTTTCGTCTATTGTCTATGTGAATGGAACAATCCCAACCAGGGTGTGCGCTATAACGTACCATTCGAATATCCCATTTACGACGGCGACTTTCCTTTTATCTTGTAGACAGGAAACTGTACATACCTACAAAAAATGCATCATCATTACACTTATAACTTACGATGGAAC
>JAHZNB010007151.1:0-14454 GCA_027744295.1 Callyntrura guangdongensis | reverse complement strand
CATATATATACATATATATATTTATATAATATACATATTTTATATCTATTATGTAACATTTTCTACATAGCTTTCGGAGCAATGTAAAACTGCAGTCCGCTCAAACTCACGAAGCCGTGATTACACCTTATATGGTGAACCATACTGGAGTCACCCATATTGAACTTATCATGAGGATAATAATAATACCTGTAAATTAATATTTACAAACTTATTTTGTACAGAATATATACTATGCTACTAAATACAGTACCTAGTAGTACATGAATTTTTCGCATTACGGTTTCCGGATTTTTTCTCTCGTTTATTCCAACAAATTGTTGTACATATCGTTTCTTTAGACAGGTAGCGATTAGTTGACACTCATCATCATCACTCTAGTCTCCCAAATTGCCTAAATTGCTTGACCATAAATGGTAGAGTAAATGGTAGATTAGCTATTTTGTAATTTTGATGATGTTAAAATTTATACAGTGATGTCCATCACTTTGACGTAATTTTTTTTATTAATTTTTTCTCAACAACTATAACACTACGACTACACTATAAAATTTCTCTTTATATTTTCTGAGAAGAGAATCATCAGCTTATTATGTAGATCAATCATTGTTAAATTTTCTTTAGAAAACTAAACATTGCATTGGCATCATCAAAACTTTTGTTATCGTTGTGTATGTAAATGTTGTTGTTTTGAGTTTTTCTTCACAAGTAGCAAGTCGCAAGTCAAATATTTTACACAACTCGGATTACAGAAATGTTATTCGGTTGGTTTCTTGAATTTCTGGATTGGTAATAGAAATTCATGTTCTCGAGTGTGCGTGGTGATCACATCCTTGGCAGCTGGGTACATATTTACAGTATTCACTAACTGGTGTATGGTAACTGGTAACATGAAAAAATACGTAGAAAGTGAAGTAGTCCCCAGTTATGACAGCAACAACTGACTTTGATCAATTAATGTACACTTACGACTAGAGTAAGATAGAGATATGATAAAGTTCTTTTTTTACATTCCGTCGAGATTATTATATTGTATTTATGTCGTACATAGAAAATACAATGAATACTTGGCATAAGAATAAGTACCGTTCCAAACAGGAAAAATAAGATTTTTGTTCAAACCTGGTTGCTGCAAAAGCATATTATTATAATATGCGGTTTTTGGGATTGCTAACTTCTTTCCCGGTGATATTAATGATACCTCGTCGATAAATTCGCAATGCCATAATGTCCCGTAATTATTTTTATCTGCTATATCGGATTGCAGTTTCAACAATGCAGCTGTAGAAAATGTACTCAATGGTTTTTGTGGTAAATATTATTTGTATTTTTACAGTGTGTTTGTGTGTAGATTAGGTTGCAGATTGTACGTTTAAAAAACGCGAGATGACAAGTAAACAATCAATTCGATGATGACCAATGGAATCCGCAAAGGAAGGAGCAATCTTGCGCTGTTACCGTGCTGCATGGCCGCAGGAGTTTCACCTGCAGGACAACAGAATGAAAAAGCAGGAAATATATTAAATTCATTTAATGTGCTTGTGGCACAGGTGTAAAATAAGTTTAAGAAAATTTGTGTTAATAAATTGTGAAAGAGTAGAAAATGAGGAGGACGCACTCATATTACCGTTGAGAATGGACACAAACACTGTAGCATTTCCATAGCGACCCATGGAACACGTATACCATCCGGAGTCACTTCTATTCACGTTTGCAACGTAAAGCTTACTGAGTTTAGACCTGCCGAAATCCTTGCGAACCCAGCTTTTCACACTGTAAACATTATTTTTACGTTACACAGTTCAACAAAAATCAAGCATTAGGTCTACTGGCACTACATATTTTTTACGCGGAAGCATCTACGAATTACCCTGCAGGCAAAAAGTGTGTAATTTAAAACTTCCAATAAAGTCTCATGCCAATCGAAAGAAAATTGATATAACAGCCGATAGATGGCGGAATAGTTTCTCCATCGTTCGGCTGGCTTAATATCCTTTGTCAAAATATATCATGTAAACAAGGCGAATTATAGACTGTAGTCTAAATTCCATCCAATCAAACGAAATATTGAAACCTGGAGAGTAAAGAGTAATCGAGACGAGAGGATATTTGCAATTTGGAACTCTCGCCAAGTTGTTTAATCCCCCTGAATACATCCATAAAAATATTGCACATGGCAATACATGCACGTAGTTAAATATGAGCCATTTTATAACTTCATGTAGTGATTAGGTATCGATAAAGCTCAGTTGTTAGTATCATGTCACCAATGATGTAGCATTATATCATGTTAGAAAGGTAATACACGGGTAATACTACCTATGTGAAAGGTAATAATACACGGGGTCGTTTAGTGGAAAATTGTGTTGTGTAAAATTTGGAGAAACATCTAGATTGGAATGAAGAGTCTCTTTTTAGGATAGTTAGAGTGGAGTATCTTTTAAATATAATTCAGTAACATAATATACATCATTAGTATACCTTTCCCAGTCTGTATGTTTGTAATATTAGATTACATCATCGGTGGGTGTCGACTTTCGGCCTCTATTGGCTACTGATGTAAGTCGACTAGCGAAATCAGTTCCATTAGACTCATTGATAAGATGTAATGAATGTTTCCAGTTCAAAATTCATTACTTTAAAATTATGCTTTGATATTTTTTGGGGTAATGTAATAGGATAGAATTGCAATATGGCAATAGAAGCTTTGGCAAGTAAGGGAGTGGGATCAACACTACAAGTAAGCATAACACATAACGCTACACTACACGTAATTTAAAACCGCCCATTTGCCATATGCTAACAAGCGGGGAAAGGGATTACATGAAAGGCATTTTTTAGGCCGTTCAGTATGCATTGATTTTGTTTGAAGAACGTAGTTACACAACATACGAGAATATTTCTCTAATTTGTATAATTTCGTGTGTGGCGGGTTAGAATGTTCATATGTACAATATCATAGTATTTAACACAACACTGGATTAAAAAGGGCGATCACAAAGGTTTAAGATGGGTAGTATTTTTGCTCTAAAAATGAAGTACCAATAAAAAATGTAAACCCTTATGTAGGTATGTACGTGCGCAAAATTATTACAAGCCTTAAACAGTGGAGGATTTATGATGCTCATTTCAAATACAAAATACAGTTTTTGTGCCATAAAACATTATCATGAACAATAAATACTCTTGGGCAACTATTCAGGCATGTAAATTACTTTGTAGACTGTTTTTCTACATCTTTGACGGGATAAATTGAATATTTTACTCAATCTAGCGTAAAGCATAATATTTGCGCCATCATGTATTTTTTTTACTAAAACAGCTTCAGCTCAGCAATTGTCACCGTGTACATTTCTGTCAAATTTTTAAATGCAAAAAAAATAAAAACAGAGTTAAAAACGGACGTAATAGACCCTTCCTCCTGCGGCCCGTTTAAAACTAAAAAATAAAAATTGAACGGAAATCATTCATTCCAGATTTCGGCGGCTGGAGAGCGGATTTAATAGAAAGTAGTACATTTAGCAAGATGTAATTGTAATTGATGTCCTACGTTCAACGTAGTATTAAGTCGTTACTTTACTGAAATTCAGTCGAATATTGACTGGGAGGGTAGAGCTTCAAAAAATACAACACCATTAATTTAATTTACTGCCGCTTCAGACGAAGAACAACGTTACGAGTTCACCTTGAATTTAAAAAAAACATAAAACTAAGTTTACTCTAGTAGATAGCTACGGAATATTGGCTAAATCTGAGTCATCTCTATACTATTGACTATGGTTTTTTATATGGTTGTACATTCAACAATGTACAACCTATGTGTTCAATGTCATTGAACAAACATGCTATTTTTATATTCAAGATTATTGAACATTTTATGCATGTATCAATTACATAAAGATTCTTTTGCACTATTTTTAACTTAAATCCGTTCTCCAGCCGCCGACACCTACAATGAATGATATCCGTTAAATTTTTGTTTTTTACTTTTAAACGGACCCCTAGGGAAAAGAGTCTATACGTTTGTTTCTACCCTTTTTTTATTTTTGTCTTGACAAGTACCTAAGCAATTTCACTCTATACATTTACTGCACATTACCTATTTAATGCATAGAGTAAATGTATTATAACTAGAGAATATGAAACAACAATTTTCCATATAAACGCTTGTGATTGTTCCTGTGTTTATTGAAATGTACCGAATGAGAAGTTTAGATTTTCTCCGATTTATGATACATGTGACGTGGTGTAACCTAGCGCGATAATGGTACATTCCTTCGTTAACTTTTTCGTCACAAAAATATTCCAGTCTATTTAGTCTATGATTCAATGCACCATGAAACCAAATCATTTATCAATTGTTCGTCTGGATGGGCGGGTAGACAACGTAAAATTAATACCTGACTTCGCAAGCTTACACGTGGGAGTTAAACGATAGGTGACTTCTACATGCATGACAACACCGTATATGGCGGCAAGTGGTAATTGGAATCAAGCTAATTTTATGTGAAAGAGGCATGTATGATATGTAATTGTTAATTACTAAATAGGGTTTTCTTTCATGTATAGCGAATTCATTGGCGGTGTCAGTTTTTTAATATCAGCTAATTTTAGCATAGGTGATGTCAGAATTTCCAGGAACAATGACGTTTTTTGGTTCAAAAGGGATCATTCCCAGTTCGTCGTTATGAAAATCGCCGATTTGTGTTTCGAATTTTAAGATGTAAAAGACCAGAAATCATTAAAAACGAAGTTTGCAAAGTATACGACTGCATGACGTGCATCTTTTTTCCGTTACTATTCGATGTCAATGTCCATAAAACTGTTGCTATCGTTATCGTTATTATACCCTAAGCTACGCTCAGCAGAAGACACACCACCGCTGTTTGAAATAGGCGTCTAGACGCAAAAATAAACTTATTTTATTATAACAAACTTATAATTTCATAATTTTGAAAATTTTATACCTCGATTTTAGTATAAAATTGAGTTAGTTTAACTTACAGTAGCATCCGAGAAGTTAGGAAGTTAAAATCATCGTTTTACGACATGCATTATGAGCAAATAAACGGCAAAACATACAGTGAAAATTTCCGACTTTACCTACGCAAATTTTATTTTATGTGTTACTTGACATAAAATGGAAGACGTTTGGAAAGTGTTAACGATCAATGCTACAATAAAACCAATTCCTTTCTTTTTTGCTCGCGAAATACACCAGTTACTAACATTATTTAAATTGCACACTATATAAGCAAATTCAAAATGTCGAACAATGTTTATTTCCAAATTGTCCATTACCAATACCAAGTATAAACTGCGTTACAAATGCTATTCTTCTTCTTAACCGTATAATAGAAAAGCTAATCATCTCAATCAAGTATCTATGTACGTAATAAAAATAATTTGTTAACTATGTAAAAAAGATGGACACAATAAAATTTGTGCTGGCATGAAATAATATTTTTTCAGTAATAATGCTGACTTTAGAATGAAGATCAGCACACTGGCAAAGGCAATATTATCCATAAAACCTACTGTTTAAAGCTGAGTTGTAGACTGCAGATTGCAACTTACCATGATTTTTGTAAAATCTTAATGGTAACATCATTAAAATGTACACCGTCGTGAATTTTTTTGTATAAATTCATAATTTTTGCAAAAAATTTGGCAAAATATGAATGTAAACATGTAAATAGGATTTAATTATATTAAACTGTAAAATATGACATGAATTTAAATAAGTGGCTAAGTGTTTCTTTTTATGGGATACTGAAGCTCATAAGAATCTCGAAAACTACAGTACTATGGAATATGACAAAATCTAACTTCTAGGATCCTATCTATAACCAGTTTGCTATTCATATTCTATTTTTGTTCAGCTGTGATGCATAAAACATGTAAGACCCTTTAATTTCAAGCAAACTGCGAGGAGGGAAGTGAAAATATTGATGATAAATAAGATTATTTTGTTCCTTCCTGTCGGTTCATATTTTGTACAAATATTAAATACCTCTAGCTGTGTTGTGTTCTATGGTCAAATGTTATCTTGATTTATACATATATCAATTTTTTGACTGTCATCTGACTGAACAATATTTTTGAGAAGTTAGTCAGTCTGGTATAAGGTATATCGCATTGGAAAGATTATTAACGAAAGATTTGTCAATATTGATCTGCTACTTATTGTTTACTTATGTTTGACTGAATGAAATGAAATAGAGAATCAGTCAATCTTCAAAGGTACACAAGTATTTAAACGTCTCAGTCAAGCACTAATTAAAACTTTCAAAAATTACTGTATAGTGTAAAACATGCAGCCTGCCGCCCGACGGAACACTAATTGCCTTTAATACTTCTTGACTAGAAATTAGCTGCTTTACTTCTTGCATTGTCGCTGCAATTTTAACTCACGGACAAGTTTAATATTAAGCACATATAGCATTCTACACATTTTATAATCGCAACACGTATTTCTGGTCCATTCAAATTCTTACAGCGTGTGCTCAATAGCAGGGGTAACTAGTAACTAGCAAGGGATAAGCATGGCAGAGTAGCAAATAAATTTTTAAAAATAAACAAGAGCAGTTTTCAGGCCAATACGAACTGTCTTATGACTAGACAGGTAAATATTTACGTAGTCCCAGAGAAGCTTTTATATTATTTTAAGGATTTATCTTGATGTAATCGCATGAATTATAACAGCAGCATTACCTTATGCCACCACGGAAGGTGTCATTGTTCAAAAGTCGATCTCCGTGATACCAGCTAACATGTTGGTTACTTCCCATTCCAGGATCTACTTGGCCTACAATGCAACGGAGCTCTAAAGTTGACCCTGTTTTGAAGATTTTATCCTTCAGAGGTTTCTCTCCATCGTCGACAATTTCCACGGTAGGTGCTATGTACAGAAAAACAAACAAAGTGGTTTTTGTGTATATCTTGGTATTATTTACTTTTGCGTCAGTACCTAGATATCAAATTAAGCTGGAGCTTGTCGTCTTCAGTACCCTGTTTATTCAAAGTAGGTACATATTATTTTATACTATACTAATATAATACAATAAAATATAATATTGCTTTAACTAGCATGGGTGAAATGTAATGGGTGCTTTTTGCTCCTGGAATTCCATGAACTGATTTAAATTCATATATGTATCTATTCGGTCAGTGAATCATTTACCGCGAAGGGTAGTTGAGTATAGACGAAATTCATCTAGAGGGTCCGCTCATGTTTTTGGTAATTAGTAAATTAGATTAGCATGAGCATGAAAAGTTGTAATAATAAATTTTCGCTTTTGTCGCGCGTGAAATTCTCTTCTGATTGCAAACGCTGCTGATTCTTGATAAAGTCGTAAGTTAGGTAGGCCAAAATTTAAGGAACCAGCAAGGCTAATAAATCGAGTAAATATGGGATTGTTTATATTTGTAATATTTCAAACATGTAGGATGTGGGTTCTTCAGTTATTATACGAGTATATAGGTACATCTACTAGCAGTGCGTCATATAGTAGAACGAGAATAGGTATATTATTATAATTTATTTTACATACATAGGTGTCAGGTCATAGGTCGGTGTGACCTTTTAAGATGGATCATAATAATAAAAATAAACATGTGTGTAAAAATTAACTTACAATTAGCCATGTCAAATTCTTTTTAGCATTTTCCTACTTTGTGAAACACATTGAAAGATGGATGCTAAACACCAGTTTTTTTTCAAATTCAGTAGTTCAGCAAAGATGAGTGTATACAAAAGGTAAAATGTGTACAATCAAGTATTAACTATGTAACTTGTCTACAGCCAAACATTTTACTTGGTGTAGTATATTATACGACTCTAACATAACCCCATATGCGCAAATATAAAACGTCCATGACGACACATATTCGTAGACTTTTCTCATACCAAGTTTCATTAAAGAATTTTTATCATAGTGTCTAACCTAATTAGGAAACAAGTGATCAATATCTGTCCGCATCATACATAATAAGTAGGTCCAACGTTACCTTTTTTCTGTATACGGGAAGCCTACTAACGAAAAATTGTAATTTAGTTTCTAACATGCGATCCCCACGCAAACATCAATGACGAGAATATAAGCTGGCTGTAGTTATGCCAAAAATGACATCAGAGCGAACAAAGTGGAAATTTATCCGCATAGGATAGACCATAGTCATTGAAGGCATAAACCATGAAAGATGTATTTTAAACCACGTATACCTGCACCTCCGCCAGAAGTATCTATACAACGGTGCCGGATGTAAGCATAATACGGCAAAGGAGGCGGAATTCAAAAGTACAATAAAGACAAAGTCAAGTTAAAAAGAAAAGTAAAATAAGAACACACAAAGGTAAACGTTTATTTTAACTTTCGTTTCGATTGCTTTTATGATGTGTGCCTACCGTCGAGATGGGCACTTCATACAAATCTGAAACTACCCCATACACTCTAGCGTACCGCCACGAGGTCACCTTATGTATATATACCGTGTTTGAGATTGCTTCTTTCCTGCTACTACCATTGCATCCACTCGTATAAACTCTGAACTGGAGCTAAATGCTACCAGGAAAAACAAATAGAAAGAGAAAATCGTGGGGATTTTTTTTCTTCGCTGAATACAATGTCTCCGTGTTATTTGTAGTGTTCTGCCTCCTTGCACCTCTATTCATTCATCCGTCCAACGTAAAGTTTACTTTGGCCCACGATTTCTCTCTCTCTCTCTCGTTCGACAAGAAAAAGAAGATTGGATTCTCCTTGGAAACCTGGGGAAGGGCTCCTCCACTAACGCCACAGAAAAAGTTAAAAAGCCACCTAGTCACTTGAAGTCAGCCAAAAAGCCGACTATTGTGTTATGACATTACATTACAAACTGTGGTGATCAAGGAACAGAACTCTCGTCTCTGCATTTGATGACGACGGCAACGGCGACTCTGATGATAAGAGAAAAGTAGTGTAGTATTATAGAAAGGTAGTTGTAGAATAACAAAAAATGGAAGAAAAAAACCAGAAGAAGAATCAAGAGAGTTAGACTCGGTTAAAGTTCGTGTAAGGGAGTGAAGCTGAAGCAGAAAAGACGATATTCCCGATATTTCAAGCAGAAATTTTTTTGTCTTTTTTCTCATGTCTTCCTGTTTTGGTATTCCTCGATTACATTCTCTTTTCTCACCGCTCTGATTTTCCGTTGCTTCATCTTTCCCCCTCGTGTCTTCTTCCTCCTCGCGATCATCACCATCGTCGGTTTGTGCCGATAGCATGAACTTACTTAACTGGAAGCCCTCCTCTGTATAACAATAACATGAGTGAAGTAGTAGTAGTAAAAGTAGTAATAATATTAACCGTATGGTACAACTAGTATGTAGGTATAGCGTCAAGCGATGATGCAAGTTGTTTGAGAGATGGAGTGAAAAAGTAGAGTTGGAACAAGTTTTTTTTTCCGATTTGAAATAAATCGTAAATAACTCTGCAAATACTTGTAATGCCATACTGCAATCTTTGCGTGTCACTCTGAGTTTTCATGAAGAGACGAGATGAAGGGAGGAGGTGAAGGGAGAGGAAAAGAGAAAGTAGGGGGAAAGGAGTATCTTAGAAGAAAAACATATAACTACATATAAATAAAATGTATCCTTTATGACGACAACAACAAACGATAACATTCTATACCATAATGATATGGTGCACAGGGGCCATGTTTCTTCTCTTCAGTGCATACCCAATCGTTCCGAACAAGTCTTCTGCAGCTGGTATACCAAATATTGTTGTGCGATTTACTGTTTGTAGAAACACTCTTGTACCGTTTTTTCGCACATTTTCTCGTAGAAGTAGCAACATGGTATTAAAACTGCGTCAATCAGTTTATCTGTCAGGTTGTCGTCGCGTCAGCAACCCTTTCTATATAAAAAGGGTAGAAAAACAGCGACAGTAACAAAACGGCTCAGTTGTTCAGTCTTCTTGATGGAATGAAACATGTTTGAAAATGTAATAGTGTGCCTGTCAATATTGGATGTGAAGCAATGGGCCTTTTTCATAAAATAAGTAAACTGTACGTGTGTGAAGTGTTGTAGGCTCAAACTTATATGAAGAAAAAAAGGAACAAAAAGAAAACCTAATTTCCCCTTCACAATATTTCAACGCGTCCTTTTCCACTTAGAGTTGTTATTGTTGTTGTTATTATTATTATTACTAATATTATTAAATACTTCTACATCATCTATTATAGTGCAGTAAAACTGGACAGATTAAGTACTATCTGGATTTTCGTTTGTACTTTTTTGGCAAGAACACATTTCGAAAGGCAGCCTTTCACACAGACGTTTGTGTGTACTTTATTTATTAGACGAAACTAGAAGAAAAGAGCTGGAAAAGCAGTGTAGTAGTATCAGCATCAGCTGGAGCGATGATACCACTTCCACAGTGGTTAAATGCCCTGCTTGTTGAGTCATTTCCCGAAAAATAGTGATGCAATCAGCAAGACTTTGACAATTAAGTTGGTCTTTAGTGGAGGAAGTTTACATCAATGCACTCCTTACTCATCCTCCTCATTAAAGGAGCTTTATCGCCCAACTTTATCTTCAGGAGTCGTGTCGTGTCACATTCACCACCAGCAGCACACAACAACATCCTCTAAACATTAAAAGGCGACCTCGTCGTATCATCGTCGTTGTCGCTCTGCTCGCTGCAGACTTTGCCGAGGTAATTATGGTGGAATTCCGGGCAAAAATTAAGGATTGAGCAATAAATTTTTGGAACATAAACCTGATACTGGGAAATGATGAAATGTCTTTCTTGTCCCCCTTGTGCCTATAGTTACCCAACGAGCTCCTAAGCATCAAAATCATATCAAACATCATTGCTGTGACTAATATGAAGTTTTCATACTTTTTCTTCACAACTTTCGACACTAGCTCCTGTCCTGTCTCTTCGCTCTCTGTCTCTCTCTCTCTCTTGCCATCTCCACAACTAGCCTGTCTTGCCTCTTTTGTTTGTCATCGTTTTAGTACTTCTCTTCAGCTAGTATTACTATCGTCACCAGAGAGGAAAAGACGTACACCGAAAGCGAGAAAGTGCTCACAAGAGAAAGAACCAAATAGTAAATCCAACATGTTCGTTTAGAGATAGGCATGATCGTCATCATCGTGATCGCGTTTCACGAAGAGTGTAGAAAAAGCCATTCAGCAATAGAAGGGGTAGTAAATAAAACCCCTATTAAAAGTTTTTATTACTTTTGCAACTATAAATTGAGGGCTCGACGTTGTTCCAAGAAGAAATATGCTTCAATACGCAAACACACATACACACCGACTCGGGTATTAGGTATATTATTCTACCCTGCCTGTGCTACCCAAAACCCGGCACTTACACGTTTATATAATAATAATAAAATACAAAAAAAGAAGAAGAGAGAGCAGGGCATCACAATCTTTATCATCATCACCATCATGAAATCATACTCCTGCTTTATGGAGCAAAGGGATTCAACATCAGAAGCAATATTCACGGCCTAAGTTGTTATCCCCGTTGTTCTTTCTCTGTTGTCAACAACGAGCCAAGCAAGTGAATACTTTCGCTTTTTCTTTCTTTTAGACAAAAAAAGATGAACAAGGCAAGTCCAAAGTTATCTCATTATTTGTCCCTCTTACTAGTTGACGTCGTCCTCCTGACATAGCCCGTACACCCTGACACATCCTGTTGTGTGTCTGCGTATGTATGTAGTCGCATTATGATATATTATATAGGATGAGTATGACTACACATGCACAAGTTATTGCTACGAATGTTCCTGCTTGTATGAGTCTTGACAAATTTACAAGATGACAACGTCAACACAAAACCACAAAGTTTGGCACCATGGAACCCCATATCAAAAGAGGAAAATATTGACAGTGATAGATAAAAATTTCTCCTCTGACACCTGAACATATTTTCCGGGTTACTCTACATTTAACAAATTGACGGTCATGCCCACCAGCAACGATAGTCGTTCCGACAGGTAGTTTAACCATCAGAAGGAGTGTTTATGTGTGTGTTTAACCACAGGCGGCTGATTTGTATTGTTCAACTATTTCAATCTTATTAACTGGATGGGATCGCAAAACTCTTCTAGAAGATTGCATATTTTTTCTTGTTTACTTTTCAGAAAGGTAAAGTTTGTTGCATCCACAATTAAACTTAGCTACCTTAGTCCAACAAAGAAAGAGGGCAAAAACACTGGAATGAAGTTCTTTAAAGAGAGAAAGCTTTGGTACTTGTAGTCAGTGTGATATTTAAACCGAAAATATAAAAAAAGAGAAATAGTGAAGCAAGTTCTTAGCACAACTTTTACGGCTTCAAGTTTGTCGGGGAAAAAGAGGTCGAAAAGTTTACAGGAATTTTCCTAATTGTCTGGTGACGCGTTTATGTATGTATAAATATAATAATATTATGTATATATGGTGTTGCTAAAACTTACTTGTAAAACATGCGGTGTAAACATATGACGTGACGTTGTACAGTATGTCATACTCATACGCCAAAAGTAAACGTCGCTCTCTATCTATCTCCATCTCTGTTTCGCTAACAAGTGAAAAAGTTGTTGATGGTGGGGCAGACACCATTTTTTCTAAAAATGCACAATATTCCAGAGTCGTAAGTAGTTTGTGACAGCACCGAACAACTTATATATGTACGAGTGTCGACAGGTTGACTTAGGTTGTTTTCTACACGTACTACATACGTCCCATAACCCCACTTTTTATTCGTATTTTTTTTCTCGTGCTGTGAATTTTTCAGATGTCCGTCGAAGTACATTAGTGTTAAGAATTGTCTTATTGTTATACCATGACGGAGGAGAAGGCTCCTCATAACCGTACATTCCGTCGTAGGAAAAAATGAAAGCGACAGATGATCTTTTCCTTCACGCACAAAGCCGTCAAGAGTCTCGTTTTTCGTTCTCTATGCTTATGATTTCTTCTGAAGAACAAGTACATTCAAAGTGAAGTCTGTGGAGCAGCTGGTGTCACCAAGAGTGACACATTTACAAAGAGTCCCGGTTCCATTCATCATATTTTTTGTATTATTATTATTTACATTTTCCCGAGCAGACATGTCGGGTAAGTAGTTTGGCACCGTATTTTGCATAACATAAAGATAATCTGTCGCGGTAGAAAGAAAGTTTTGTGGAATAAACAGTCTATTCATACACGAGTTCACCCTGTAAAGTTGGGCGTCTATTCAATCATATAGATTCAAAATTTCAAAAGACATGGCCAGACGAAGGGTACAAAATGAGCTTATACCAGATACCTGGTATTGTTGTTTAAAGTACCCTTTCGAGATTGCAACTTGTTTGATGATAATTAGGTACGGGAATTCAATGCAGCCAAAAGCTTTGTTTTATGCATGACAATATACAACGAAAATATACAGTATATACTATAATGCTTAACTATTACTTCGATTCTTCGGACAAAATTACAGCCCTCAGTATAATTTATAAGATAGTTTAGTTGCATTAACCGATTCAAAATTACAAACAATGTACATCTCCAAATTTTTTATTGTCATGTTGGTTCGTCAATGACCTAAAATATTTTTATGGATACTTAAACTTCTTTCTACCTTTACAGTAGTTGTTGGACAATACTTCATTAAGACAATTGAACCAAGATCTGAATTCGCATTAGCGGCAACATCAACATTCAGTGGCTTTTAAATTTCTATCATTTGGATGACATTTGGATTTTTTGCGAACACAGCCTCCAATTTAGCGAGAACTAGTTTTCCAAAATCCGTACTATTTCTTTGAAGGTACAATTTTATACTTAAAATTTCAGTTACTACTTCTGTCAACTGTAAGTTACGCGTTTCTAATTTTGTTATACAGACTGCTATAAATGAAAATTTAGTACAAATTTCTATAAGATTAATCTAAACAGTCGCACTTTCAAACAAATCTTGAATATTTATAATACAAACAGCGTCACAAGCCTACAATTTATAGAAAAATACACAAGAACAAGGTAACTTTTGTGTGCTTACGTTACAAAAGATGTTATTCCTATCAAGCTGAAAGTGTTTCCTCTCAGCCAAGTCTATTCCTTTTATCCACCTGTTAAATGACGTTTTTAGGTAAAGCTTTGGCTCCATTTTTTAAAATCACAAACTTTCGAAACCGAATAAAAACAATCACCGCAATACAATTTTCTCTTAACCAGCAGTATTTAAAATTCTTCAATAGTATTTTTTCTCAGAATAAAACTCAGTGGAAAACACTAGCACGACGATTTTCTATATTTATTATACTATAATATATCTACAGTAATGTATAGTCGGTGGACGTTGAATTTGTCGAAATGAAAATTCTGCGGGCAGATTTTTAAGCTTATAATGGAGTTATTATGTGCCCGTCCGCACGGCTTCCATTGTGGCCGATTAGGCAGAGAGTCTGACGTGGATGTGCGTTGTGAGAGTTCGA